>JABUQX010035351.1:0-42500 GCA_015478945.1 Trachelipus rathkii
TCTAGAGATAGTACCTGGATGTGCTAGGCTGAACTCAAAAGAAAAGAGATAGGCAGTTAAAGTCATTATTTTCTATAACGGATATTTCCCTTTTTTGATTGCTTGATTAAAATAATAATTAATAATTAATTTTCTATAAACTACATAAAACTTTAAATAACTCTTTCATTTTAGGGACTAGCTTGGACATAAGAGTGTTCAAAAGGTAAGAATTACTGTGCATGAAAGGAGAAGTTGGTTTCGTCTTGGTGCACAGAGGTCTTCCCGGAATTACCTTGATACCAGGAAAAGAGGATAGCGTGGAATGAAGAGGACCTCCGGGGTGGAGTTGGCCTTACAAGGGGAGATTAGGGTGTCCTCCGTGGTGGAAGAGCGAATTGCCCGGGACCTAGATGGTCCTCTGCTGGAACCTAAAGGTATTTTAAACTATTAAGCAAACCTACTTATGCAATCTTAGCTAATTTAATATAATGATTATATATATAATAAAACATTTATTTTTTACAAGTATTTATACTTATACAAGATTTATAAATAATTCTTACACTTTATAAGCATCAGTTTAATAAAACTATGTTTACCTTTAATACTTTTAATTCAAAATACGGTTAATCTAGACTAACTGCAATGGTGACATTAATGCACAATCATGATTATAATAATACTGATTTACCATAGTTCTGTTTCATTTATGATAAAGTGTGGTTCTGGAGACCGGACACCAATATTGGAATCCAGGACCAATAAGGAAGATGAGAATGAGAAATATCCGGGAATCGACAGGATTTAAACCAGGAAAGGCAAGGCATGAGAGGTCCCTCAGGTTTATCTGCGGTCTTCCAGTGTAAAACGGAAGGCAGAGATCGTGTCCCCAGGGCCGATGGAAAATCAGAATACAAGGTCCTCAAAGAATTTAGTACTTCTAAGGACTTCTCAGGCCCGATTGGGATTACCAACCAGAGGCAAAAGATGGATGTACATAGGAGTACATCTTATACAGATACTAATTAATCTTGAGACAAAAAAGGTAAGACCTGCAACGATTATCAAACGAGGAATTTATCATGATGCTTTCATCAAATGAATATCAGAATGTTTCCATACTCAGTATCAATCAATATACTGAGCGATCGACCAATTAATGGAACTGTACAATACATACCAAAAAAAATTAAATGATAAAAATAAAAAAAAAGGATTGAAATTTAAAAATAAATTATAATTTATCTAATTTGGGGTAGTATTTAAAAAATAATCTTGATAATAATTAGTATTTTAAATTAATTAAATTTTATTTTAATTTAACATCATTTTACATACGCTCTAACTATTTCAAAACTTGAAATTTTTTTTGAGTTGATTTAAAAATTTTTTTGGAATTTTAACTTACTTACTTTACAAATTATAATTTCTTAAATTTTTAAAAATTTTTATAAGGGGGGGCTAATATTAGAATCTGTAAAAGTTTCAGAATTGCTTAATTGATACTAAAAACCAACGGTATATGAGAATTCATAATAAAACAAATTAAAATAATAATCTAGTTTAATGATTATTTGTAATTAATAGGAAAAACATCAGATCTATGATTAAAACCAAATTATCTTCAATTAAATTAAAATATTCTCACGATTTAAATTTACATAATCCTTTCACAGCAGGTTTTTTCCCCAACTTGGGATATTTTTATAACCATAGTGCGACAATAGCTTAATATTTTAATATTTAATAAATATTTTTCTTTTGCATAAAAGTTTGATATTTTGTAACAATTTACAGGATATAACCCATCCTGTGCTAATCAAAAATAAGTTTTTCAAGTAATAAACATTATTAATGGGTATAAAAAGAACAGAAGTGAATTGGAGACCTATATAGAGCTCATTACTGCTAGAGACGTCTACATCAAGCTACTCATTAATTAAAACAAAATAAAAGAAAGAAAACAGTCATTTAAAACTCCTACAGTGAAAATGAAGAGCCGAAATTAAAATTAAAACAATTAAGAAAATTTGTAATAATATTTTAATAATTTAAAGTTCACAAAATTTCAGATCTAAATAAAAATAAACTAATTTAAAAATCAATTTTGAATAAAATTAACTTAGAAAAAATTTTGAAAAATAAAAATACTTTAAGAAAATTGTTTTTTGTTTTTTCAGATTTTCTTTAGCATAAATTTTCTAAAAGAATCAATTGTTTTAGATATTTTTTGGACTAATAAGTACTAACTTAGAAAACATTGTTTGAAATAATAAACTAAGAAAATTTTCTAAAAAATATAGTACTTAGATAAGTTCTTCGCAGTATATAAAATAACTAGAAAAATTATTCGGTAATCCAAATAACGTAGAAAATTTAGATATAAGTTTGGCTTAAACTGCTAATTTTGACAATAATTAGTTATAACATTTGAACAAAATTTGAAGTGGAAAATTGTTAATTCTCAATAATTATTTATCCACTTAGTAAAATTTTATAAAGATTTTTTAATTTATTATACTTTAGTAAAATTTTTACGTAAAGCAGCGAATCAACGCGATTGCAGAATTAATTTTTAAGACCAATTTATAATAGTATTTATTTTTATTTATTTTAAAAAACAAATTTTAATATTACTTATTAAAATAATTCGTCCCCAAACAATATTAAACTTTTATCATAATTTTTGTGAAAATCGTTAAAGTAGAGATGCAAATATTTATGAAATATTTATTATTATATTATGATTTCTTTTATTCAAAGTATAATATAATTATTTATATTATTTATTTCAATTATTTATGAATTTATTTAGCTTCAAACTTTTGAGTATATAATATTACTTAAATTTATATTTTTAATTATTAAATATATTTTAATGTGTTATTAATTTCGAAGCCATTTTTAGTTGCAAAACAAATTAACTTCGAAATAATCTACAAGACACGATGCACTGTTATACTTAATATTAATTAAATTAATAATATTAAAATAATAATTATATAATAATATAATATTAAAAAAAAATAGTACTTAAAATAATACATATTAACAATAATAATATAATATTAAAATATATAATATATAAATCTTATAATAATATATAATAATTAATCTAATTTAATAATAATAAATAATATATTTAATTAATAAATTAACAATTGGAAAGGATAATTGCCGTCTAGAACATTAGTAATACGTCATTTTAGCATCACAGGATATTCATATTACGCTCATTTTTATAATCCAAAGTCATTGAGCGATGAGAAAAAATATATTATATATACTTAACAATAAAACTTACATGACTATGTGTGAACCAGGTGACTGGGCGTAAAAAGGATATATTTTACGTGTGTGTATTTTGATAAGTTGGAAAATGTATATTTTTATTTTTCCTTTCAATAAGACTGTTAAGACTATATAATATACTTTAATTTTGTTACATACATACATAAACTGATACCTATGTCTAAGATTATTAACATATTAAAATACATAGATAAACATTTTGTGAATAATATATATATCTATTCATATATTAATTTAATAATATATGTTAAAACTATGTTAGGTAACTAAATATTATATATAATAAACTTTATAATATAGAAATGATATTATAATAATAATATTTATATTAGATGCTTTATATTTTGTTTTTAATATTCCTATATAATTATATATAAATTTATATTATATATATATAATATAATATAACTTATATATATAATATAAATTAATATAATTATAATAAAAATATCAATTTTATACAACATTTAAAAAGTCAGTGAAATCAGTTTAAATTTACTTTAACTTAGGGTTATAAATAACAAATAAAGAACTTTAGTACGAGTCCCTTGAGGCTTAATAGAAACTTTAGTAAACTAAACCTTCAGCTTAAAACCATTAGAGTTAAATCCTAAATAACTTAACTATATTACTATAATTGTTAAACTTATCAAATCCTTTTATTAGAATTTTTATTGTTATGTCCAACTTCCACTCGAGTTATGATAAAAGTTGAACACTTTTAACGTTTCAACAATAAATTTTTAAACTAATTCTTTTTTTAGATTTTAATTACTGAAGTGAATTCTCTTTACAAGTTTTGAGTATTATGTAATATTTGTGGAAATCAATTGATTCACTATTTCGGATTCCTTAAAAATACGACAATAATCTATTTATGTAAACGTAGAATTATAAGAATAAAGATATAAAACTGAACAAAGTTTCATAATACATTTTCTTCAAGAAGTAGTCAAATGCTAGGAATACCTATGAGCGTTAATAGGTTTTAATTCTTAATAGAAGCTGCAGTTTTAGCTAAACCGCTATATAAATAATAAAAAAAATTAGAAAACACCCTAGGGCTAAATACCCAAGAAATCTTCTTGAACATCAATAACGCATCAAGAGCGGTATATCAATCTCAAAAAGTAAGGGGTTTTGAGAAAACCTGTCGTAAAAAGAAAAGACCTAGAAAACTTAGCTTTACCCTTGTGCAAGCATCCATATATATATATACTAATAATATAATAATATTATATACTATTATATTATATATATATTAAATAATTAATAATATGAATATCTATAAAAATTAAATATATTATATATATATAATATTATATTATATTTTATATAATTAATATATATATACTATATATATATATTATATATATAATATATAATATATATATATATATATATATATATATATACTAACTTTTTAACTGGGCGTAGGCAGGGGGGCAGGGGGACTTGCACCCCTTAAATCTTGGCAAATAAAAAAATGAACCTTATAATTTTGCCAGACGACGTTTTTAAGGTTTATGTAGTAGAAAAACTGAACAAAATCATCAATCGATAGATAATGAAGTAGTAATTTACTAACTACTAACGTATTATATTATTTTTCTAAAGTTTTAATGTGATTTTCGTTTTCATATTGACTTAAAGTCAACTAGCTTTGTCTTTATACAGCTGAATTCTGCATTATTCTCCGTAGAAAAACTTTCAGTATGTCGAAGCATTTGACGGCGTGCCTAAGCAATAATCAATCTCGAACGGAGTACCCGTTGATATTCAGCTGCAAGGCAACACATTAAAAAACAAATTGCAGAAAATAAAGAAAAATAATACAGCAATTTTTGAAAGACCATAATTAATATTTATATATATATATATATAATATATATATATATATATATATATAATATATATATATATAATATAAATATATATATATATATATATATAATATATATATATATATTATATATATATATTATATATATATATATATAATATACTAATATATATATAATTAATATATATATATAATATATTATATATATATTATATATATTAATATATATATATATAATATATAATATATATAATATATAATATAGGCCTATATATATATATATATATAAGATATATATATATATATATATATATATATTATATATATAATATATATAATTAATAATATATTATAATATATATATATATATAAATCAATATATATATATATAATATACTATATATATACTATACGGTTGGGATTTTTTTTGATTTTTTAGAAAAAAATCAATTTTTGGATTTTTTTGATTTATTTGATATTTTTGAATTTTTTTGATTTTTTTGAATTTTTTCAGATTCGTGACGTCACGCGAATTATATATATATATATATATATCTATATATATAAATATAATATAATTAATATATAATATATATATAATATATATATAGTAACTATATTATATATATATATATATTTTATGATACTATAATATATATATATATATATATATAAATATATATAATTATATATATATCTATATATATTATATATCTATATAATATATAATATATATATATATAATATAATTATAATATATATAAATTAATAATATATATCATATATATACATATAATAATATATATAATATATATATATATATATATATATATATATATATACTATAATATTATATATATATATATATATATTATTATATATAGTTAAGGAGACCAGTAGGAAGACGCAGCATTCCAATCTAGAGTGTCCGCCATCACCCATAAAAATTAAGAAATTAAGAATAGTTTTTATAATAATTACTGTAATTAATGAATAGTCAATTATACTATTAAAAAGCCGCACTGGGCCCTCCACCTAAACTGTCCCAGTCCAACCAACAATAATTAATAATTAAGATAATAATTAAAAAGCCGCATTGCACCTCTAGAAGGTCCCAGTCAATCCATTATCATTAAATTAGAATAATAATTCAGAAGCGGCATGTGGCCTATCTAGACTGTCCAGTCAACCCATAATAATTAATAATTAAGAATAAAAATTAAAGAAGCTGCATGAACCCTTTTAAGATTGTCCCAGTTAACCCATAATATATAAGAACAAACTAACACAGAGCCGCATGGTCCCATTTAGACTGTCCCAGTCAACATAAAAATTAACAGTTAAGAAGCCGCATTTATTGAACACTCTAGAATGTCCCAGTCAACCCATAATAAAATAATAATAAAGATAAACGGCGTGCGAGTACGAGGAAATATTGGAAATCCGTAATTTAGCAATAATATAATTGATAATTAAAAAGCCGCATTGGCCCCTCTAGAAATTCCCAGTCAACCTCAAATAATAAATAAAGAATAATACTTAAGAAGCAGCATGGTCCTTTTTAGACCTTTCAAAGTCACCAAAAAATTAATAAAATTAAGCAAAGCCACCATTGCCCCTTAGAATGTCACCAGTTCAACCCATCACACTAATAAATAAAATAATACTTAAGAGCAAGCATGCGGGTCTATCTTACGACTGTCCCAATCAACCAATAAAAACAAAAAAAAAAAACGTCCTACCCAGGAGGTCTCACGACCTGTCAGTGGAACCCATCGAGAAAGGTCCTTGGTATCACGGCCTAACGGCTAACTCCGCTGACTGGCCGGCTATCGCAGATGCCGGGAAGTTTCCCCACTAGTAGCAAAGCACGCCACCAATGTACTCATTAACTGTCTGAGTGAGAGCGAAGCTAGGAGTTCAATAGAGAGTCAGCTCACGTTTCTCATCGCTGCCACCCAGTCTCGAACCTGGGCCTCCTCGCTTTGCTAAGCGAGTGCTCTACCTCTGAGCTAGGAGCTCTTAATCAACCAATTAAATAATTTAATAATTAAAAATAATATTAAGAAGCACATTACCATTAATCCCTCTAACAATGTCCCAGTAACTCATTCAATAACAATATACTTATGAAGCCGCATGGTCCCCTTTTTAACTTTCCTATACCAATAAGAAATTAATTTAATGAAGAAGCGCATTGGGGGGGAGGGCGGATGGAGTGCGCGTGCCCTCTAGAATGTCCCCGAGTCAACCCATATAAAAATTTTAGAATTAAGAATAATTTTTAATCAATTATGTTGTTTGAATAGTATCTATAATTAAGAAGCCACATGGGCCTACGCTAGACTGTCCAGTCAACCAACAAATAATAAGAATGAATGATAATTCAGAAGCCGCATGGTCCTTATCCAGACTGTCCCAGTCAACCCAATAAAACCAATAATTAGAGAATAAATTATTAATCAATTATTAATTATTATTGGTTCTGGACTGGGACAGTAAAGATAGGCCCATGCGGCTTCTGAATTATTATTCTTATTTATTAATATTATGGATTGACTGGGACAATTCTAGGAGACGGCGCAAAGCCGACTTTTTAAATTTATTATTCCTTAATAAAAATTGATTATTGTTGGTTGACTGGGGACAGTGTAGTAAGGCACCATTGGCTGTCTTACTTTGAGAAAGCATTTTAATCAAACCAGGTTTAATGATTATTAAAAATTATTAAATATTCTTTAAATTTTTTAATGGGTTGAAGACCGGGACATTCTAGAGGAGCCAATGCGGCTTCTCAATTAATTTTTATATTGATTTTTATTGGTCGACTGGGGACAGTCTATAAAGGACCATGCGGCTCTCTTAAGTATTATTCTTATTAAAAATGGTTACTGGGACATTTAGAGGATCCATGTGGCTTTAATTATTATTTTTTAATTATTTAATTATTTTGGTTCGACTGGGACAGTCCTTTGATAGGACATCCCATACGGCACTTCTTAGTATTATTCTTATTTTTATTATTTTATTAATTGTGATGAATTTTTTTTAATTAAATTCTTTATTTTAATCTAATGTACAATCATGGAATTTTTTAAATTAAGTTAAACTTTTATATTAAATGTTCAGAATTATATACATTGGATTTTATTTTTATTTTATTATTGTATATTAATTTAAAAATACCTTTACAAAAAAACTCCCCTCCCCAACGACAGCATGAATAACGAAAGAAAAAAATACCTCGCCGTACAACGCTAATCTAAAACTACTGGAATATTTCTGTGAGGGGCCAATGCTGCTCTAATTATTAATTTTATTGGTTGCTGGGGACAGTCTAAAAAAAGACACTGCAGCTTCTGTAATTATTCTATTTTATTATAGGTTGACTTGGGACATTCTATAGAGGTCAATGGCCGCTTCCTAATTATTATTCTGAATAATAATTAAGAGGCTGCATTAACCTCTTGAATATCCCAGTCAATCCATAGTAATTAATAAAATACAAGAAGCCGTATGATCCTTTTTAGACTATCCCAGTTAACAATAAAATTAATAATTAAGAAGCCCATTGGCGCCTCTAGAATGTCCAGGCAACCCATAATAAATTAATAAATAAGAATATTACTTAAGAAGCAGCACATGGGCCTATCTAGAATGTCTCAGTCAACCATAAAATAATATATAAAATTATAATTAAAAATATTTAAGAATCGCATTGACCCCTCTAGAATGTCCAGTCAACTCATAATAAATAAGAATAGATATTTAAGAAGCGCATGGTCCTTTTTTAGACTGTCCCCAGTCAACCAATTAAAAATTAATAATTAAGAAGCGATTGGCCCTCTAGAATGTCCCAGTCACTCATAATAAATAATATCAAATAATAAATAAAAATAATAATTAAGAATGCTCTAGAATGTCTACACCCAGATAATAAAAATAACTTAATAATTAAAATAATATATAAGAAGCCGTATTGACCCCTCTAAATGTCCATGTTCCAACTCCATAATAAATAAAATATACTTGAGAAGCGCATGGGTCCTTTTTAGACTGTCCCCAGTCAACAATAAAAATTAATAATTAAGAAGCTTGCATTGGCCCCTCTAGAATGTCCAAGTCAACACATAAAAATAATAATAATATTTTAAGAAGCCGCTGGGCCTATCTAGAACAACGCAAAAAAATGCCACATTTCTTATCTCAAAGCAAAATCTACCTCTCATTTCTTTACGTCTGCGCCCTCTTCATTGCATATCTGTTCTTTTTAATAGGGTGCTAAAAATTGTAGCAATATTCAAAACTGGCCACATATATATTAATTACGACAGTATAGCAAAAACAATATAATATAATTAGTTCGGCATCTGGCATTAATTTTCAAAATTTTTTAACCCTAGGCCCTAGCTCTGGCTTCAAAATCTTACAATGGATGCACCGCTCCAGCATTTCTTTGGAAGGAGAGCAAAAATGGGTTACAATGCCAATAGTTTTAAAATTTAGGAAAAAAAATAATTTAACTTTTGAGATAATATATATAGTTTTATTTTATTTTTTATTTCTATTGAGTTTAGATTACTTAAATATACAAAAAAATAAAAAAAAATATAAAAAAATATAAAAAAAAAATAAAAAAATAAAAAAAAATCCCATAAAACCAAAAAAATTATTTATATATAAAAAAATCTAGTAAAAAAATCAATTGATTTTTTTCCATTTGAATTTTTTTCGTGCCCATCCCTGTATATATATATAGCTATAATATATATATAATATATAATATATATATATATATATATATATATATATATAATATATAATATATATATATTATATATATATATATATATATATAATAATATATGGATATGCTATATATTATATATTATTCATTATATATATGAACTTTACGTTAACATATATACTAATTATATAAATAAATAATTTAAATATATATATAATATATATATATATATATATATGCTTAAAGCTAGTTCTAAATATTCATCTAATTATAATGTTAAGAAAATAGACTATATGACAGCAAGTATTTATTCCATATAATTATATGTATTGCACTAATATTACCAGGTTATATAAGATCAAGATATTTTCATTTCTCATTTGGTGTTTTGATTTAAGTTTGGAAAGAACAGCAGCTGGTCGAATATTTGCCCTAATTGGTTTATATAAATTATTGATAGTAAATATATATCGTGTTTCTTCTTATTGTCAGTGTTATTTTAAAAATCATGTTTAGATCATTAGTACTTGCGCAAAGAAGATAATTGCAGGAAGTTTAAGAGAGTGAAGAGAGGATAGATAATGTGAGAGTTAAGTAGTAGAAGAAGATGATATGAGGATATTATAGTGTGAAGAGAGAGATTCGAGGAGGAGAAGATAAAGATGAGAGTAGATGAGGAGAGATTGAAGAGATGAAGGATAAGTTATGAGATAGATATTTAGAGAAGTAAGAGTGAGATTGTATATAATTTATACAAGATAGTAATATTACAAGTTTTATTGTACTTAGTTAGCATTTAATATGCGTATTTTGGTTATGTATACAAGTACGACTTGTTTTATTGGTGTAGATTCTTAATACATTCTCAAGTCATTATTGTTAACTTCGTATCCATCACTACGCAAGCACCACCAAAACAACAAACGCTACATAATACACTCAACTAAAATGAACACACATATGTAAATATAACAATCATGTACCTATTTACTATGATCCCCCTTATTAACCCACACCTAACACACACTATGATAACACACATATTAGAATCAATCAGACTTTACCCTACGACTTATATTCAGTCAAGGTACACATATGCAGTCCAATGTGACGTCCATCACTTACCCTATTAGTATTGAAGAATTCTGATATAAAAATAAAATTTTCTTAATGAAATATATCTGGATGTTTATCCTATTATTAGATTGTGTTGGTGACGGCATGGTGTGCGGTACTTTACCAATTCGGTGCGTGAGTTGGTGAGGCTACTGGTTTGTATCGCTTGCTCCAATTTTATGGATGCTGATTTATATTTTATTAATGATGAAGGATATCCAAGCAATAATATATCAAATATCAATTCATTTTGATATAGTATAGAATAATAAATATAATCTAAGTTTTTATAAGTACCTTTTATATATAATATAATTAATATTATATATATATACATATTATATTATAGTATAATATAGGTTATTATATTATATTAATTAGATTAATTTATATATATATTATATTACTATATATATTTTATATATAAATATATTATATTCTATATTATTATAAATATTATATTAAATTATATATATATATAATAATTTAATATATATATATATATATATATATATATACTATATTATATTATAGTATATTTAATATATATATTTAATATAATATATATATTTTATAATATATATATTTCATTAGAATATTATATATTTAATATTATTATATTATATATATTAATAATAATATTTATTATTCTTTTAATTATTTTTATATTAATCTATCTATATATCTACTCACTACATATATACTATATAATATTGATATGTTAACTATATATAGTAGTACTGGATCGTATGGTAGCGGGTGGTATATATGAGTATATCATTATATATTACGCTATAATAGCTTATTTATATTATTAGTTAAATTATTGACCCTAAATTTAAATACAAGTTGTGTTCTTCTCAATTTGATAAAATTTTATCATTTGGTGAGGACCTAGTATGTTTTACGACTCCGTCAGGTTTGATTTTTTTTTTTTTTGTAACTCTTTTTTTTATATATGTTCTACGTATATATATATCCTAACAGTCAATTTAAGGTGTGAAAAATATGAAAAACATGATTCAATAAAATAATATTAGGACCAAACAACGTCTTTACGACTTCCGTCAGTTTTAATTATTTTTTTGTTTTTATTTTTTTAACTAACGAATACACCAAGGGTAAATACCGAAAGATGGCAGGAGTGGGGTCCTTCATCGAGGTGAGGCCTTCCGGGGAACGACAGGTAAGGACTATTTCCCCCCTGGTCTGCCGGGAGGGTGCTCCCGTGAGGAACCTAAACCTGAATCTTTGGTATTTGGTGTCGTGCAGTGGGTTTATCATTACGCCCCTCTCCCTACGGGGTATGGAAACGTCCCCCCCTCCATTCTGTCTACTCACTCACCGTCATGGCTCGAGCCCCCTAATTATATTTTTTAATATTTTGTATTATTTTTATATGTTCTAAAATTTTCTAATTTTACTCATTTATTTGACTCAGAATAGCAACGACAGAACCAAACATGTCGATTTAGAGTTCTTTCACTCAACAATCATACTAGAGAATTATTATTCACTGCCGTGATTTTTTTTTTTTTTTTTTTTTATTTTTTTTTTTTTTTTACTTGCTTTTCGACATTTTGGTAATAAGCTTTATACGCTGATTTCAAATAGAATAATTTAGTTATTTTCTGTAAGTGTACGACTTTTGAGATATTTCATCAAGTTGTTAAAATTTTATTAATATAATTTATGATATTTAATAACTATTTATAAGAATATTTCTGAACTTTTGAATTCATGTTTTTATTTTCACACAAACTGAAATTCATTAATTACACATACAATTAGCAAATTATTTAAAAAAAAACAAAAAAAAATCAAAACTAGACGGAGACTTAAAAACATAACAGGCGCCTCGTTTTTTTAGTTGATATTTGAGGTAGGTTAAGCTTGTTTAGGCTATATTAATTAAAGTTAGTTTAGGTTAGTTAGTGTTATTGATATATATATATATATATATATATATATATATATATTAAATTAACATCACTCAATAATATATAATAATTATATATATATATATATTATATATTTATATTAATATATATCTATAATATAATATTATTAATATTCTTTATATATATATATATAATATAATAATATATATATATATATATTATATATATATATAAATATTAAAGTTAATAAAGTATAATATATTTGATAGTATATGATAATTAGTATATAATAATTATATATATAACAATTAATATATTAATAAATATATATATATATGAGATATAAGAGGAAGGAATAGCATTTCCTTTTGGAATATAAAGCCTGTCATTTCATTCCGCCCTAATTTATGAAGGGGAAAGCGTCGCCTGTCACCTTCGCGCATTCTAGGAAGATAAGGCACTATTTATACAATCAGGACCCCGGGCAGAAAACACATAAAACACGACGTCGATTAGAGAACTCACTCGTATAGCGGCCCCACACGATAAGCAACTAATAAGAGTTCCGTGGTCAAGGACGACACACCCCCAGCTCATTACTTCTGCGATTGTAACATGTCACAAACATCAAACAAAAACTCATACACTACACACACAACGATTAGCCTCAAAATGAGTTTTACAACCACTTAAAACACAACGACCTCAGCACCATCAAAAATCTTTAAACAGTAAAGTCGGTTTAATTTAATTTTAATATTAATACTACTAGTTTTTGCATTCTTTGGTCCAGTAAGATGTGAATTATTGTTAGCGTTTGTACTTTTGTAGGACGAGTTGATATTAGTTGCTGGATTTTAACGGTCGGATTAAAATTAATTGCAAAAAATAATGTTATATTATATAGTACCATATCAACATACACACACACCATCACACAATTAACACACACACACTATTTGACAAAAAAACACACAATTTTATGGTTTTGGGTAAACTCGATTATTTTATAATCACTTTTATGTATTTAATCTATGGGTGATAACATCGTCATATATATTTTTGATTTCATTAAGAAGTCTTAAATTTAACTATTAATATATTATATATAATATATATTAATAATATTTATATATATATATATATATATATATATATTATATATTAATATAATATATATACATACGGTATATATATATGTATAGATATACTGATATATATATATACTATATTAAGTATATATTGATTATATATTATAATATATATATAATATTAATATAATATATATAATATATATATATTATATATATATATTAATATATTATATATATATATATAATATATATATAATATAATATAATTTATAAATTTGGGAAACTTACTTCAATAATTATATTTATGTATACTGGATAGTCGTAGTGGGTATATTTTTGAAGTATATATTAGGGCAGGGGATTTGGGCATATATAGTTCGTACTCCCATTACCTTTATAAGTTTATTTATGATCAATTATTGATTATGACGATTCCTCACATATAGTGCACAATTCTAATAACATATTTCTGTCTGCAATAACTTTATCAAAACTCATGAGCGGCATTAAGAATGTTTGAATACGAAGAATCTAAAAAGTTAGAACTGATTAAATAGCTTAAAATACTACTAATAAATCTTATTGGTAGACACTCATGACAATGATGAGATGGTGATCATTTGAATTGTACAAATTAAACGTTGAAGTTTCCCAGTAAATGAATTAAAATATATATTTTTAGGAACAATTTAAGATTTTCGATATGACAGCTTGATTAAAATTTTTTGATAGAGCTTCTCGTATTGTGTTATACAGTATAGAGAATCATTATTATATATACTATACATATATATATAATCTATAATAATATATATATATTCTAAACATTATATCTATATATATGTTAAATAATAACTATATATTAATATATAATATATTATTAATATATTATTATATAATTATATATATAATAATAATATTTAATATATATATACGTATATATATATATATATATATAATATTATCGAGCTTATATTAGGTAATATTATAATAATATATATATATATGTTAATATATTAATAATATAATATATATATTATACTATATATTATTATTAATATTAATATATATTAATATATAGTTAATATATTAATATATATATATAATATTGTATATATATTATATATATATATATTTAATATAATATAGTATATTTAATATATAATTAATATATATAAATAATATTATATAATATTATATATATATATATATATATATATAGTATATATATATGTATAAAACGTATTTTGAATATTAAGTAAATATATTAAATTATATATATATATAATAATATATATCTATATATATATTATATATATATATATATATTTATATAATATATATATATATTACTATATATATATATACTATATATATTATATATATATATATAATAAATTAATTATATTAATATATTATATATAGTATATATATATATATAAATAATTATATATATATATAATAATTATATATATATATATATAGTACAGTATATATACCCATATAGCACACTAACAGTAGAAGCGACGTACGTCGCTTTTACGTCCCCCGGTTATATATAGCGATGTTGCGAACATCGTATTTAAGTAATCATAAATTAAATTATATTACACGTTAATATCCTTGAGGATTGTGGAAATGTCAGTACTATCTCACGGCGAACGTAACATTGCGAGGATCACTAGCGACGTAATATATCCTAATATATTGTAACGTAGTATGATTCTCATAAACTCCTACGACTCCCTGCATAGAACGATACATTACGTATACGGTAACGTATGTACAATCGAACGTTTCTTTTTACACGAACTAATCTTCTTATGATGTAAACTTTTGGTATTATATATTATATTAATTATATTAATATATATAATAAATATTTATATACTATATATATATATATAGTATAGTTATATATATATATATTTAATATATATAATTTATAGGGGTATAAATACATTTTCAGGTACTAATTGATAGATATAACCGTATTATAATATATATACATAGAAAAGAATCATAAGCTCCTATATATATAATAAAGGGGATGCGGGGATAGAGCCAACCCTTTATAATCTCATATCTATACTCAGAATCAGTCACCTAAATGATTCCACACTAGATGCCCGGGATGAAATTATCTGAGCTTTCATTGTATCAATTAACCTATACACCTATATATATAGGTTAATACTCATATATTATTTCACCTACTACTCTAACTATATAACTTTTCCTCAGAACTTTTGGAAACAAGGTTAATATTATGTAACACTATTTTTTTATAAGTTGCAAGTTTTATATTTATTAAACTTTTCTATATTATTTATAGCAATTTTAAAAACAGAACTTATATCTCTCATACATTTTAGCATATTCCTCCTCTATTAATGCTTATTTCATCTCAATATATTTATGAGATAGCTACTACCCAATATAAAGTTGAGTTACGACAGGTAATAAATTTATGATCTATGACATTATGATAATAAAAAATATAATTCAAAGGTTATTTTAGAGTATTCTCACTACTAACGAATCTCAAACCAACAACTTAAACCTAACCTTAAACCTAACTCTATATACCTATTACCTTCACCTAACCTTACCTACATAAACCTATAAAACACTAACCTATATTCTAGATACCTATATTATGACGTATATAGCTGAGTAGCTGGTATCAGGAAATTGGGCTAGTTAATATATATATATACATATAATATATAGTATATATAAATATATATATATATATATATTATATATTATATATATACATATATCCCTGTTTAATAATATATTATATATAATATAAATATATATAATATAAAATATTACCTTTTATTATTTTATAATAATTCTATTTAGTCGATTCTTACAGACGTTTACGAGAATCCTTAATGCCATTACAACTATATATGTACAAATTGTTTCATATAATAATTTATGAACCAATTCACTATATCCTCAATCAATTATGGGTTTACTTGAGCTAAGTTTAGGTATGATTGATTATAAGTTTATTATTATATCACTCTAGTTGACTGTGAGAGGGAGTAGTCTCGATATATAGTGATAACCATGTTGGCTCTTAACTTAGCTCTATTGCTTTCAAAGGTTCAATATGTTCAAAGCTGCTGGAGGGATAACAGCCTATAATATAGTTAATACTTATATGAAACAAGGTATTCGATTTAGGAAATTATTTTTCTTCATTTTTTTTAAACAATTCGAAATCTTTATTATTTACTTTATACACTATATTATTGCCTATTTTTTATATCCATCAATGTAATTTACATAATACATAATTATATATTACCATATCATCGCTTCATTTTGTCCAAGTTATTATCACTTTTAAATATAACTGATCTCTTAACTTAGATACTCATATATACAAGTAATAATTCTGGTTCGTATCTAAGTTACAGTATAAATGAGCAAGGTTAAGAGCGTATATTTATGGTTTATCTTAAAAACATTGCCCTTCATTGTCGAGCTTTAAGACTCTGCTTGGTGAGCATATTAATGTTCCTTCGGTATCTTTAGTGTCACGTTGTGGTTAAACATATGCTTGGCGTCAAACACGAGGGAATGCTATACAAAGGTGGAGATGTGAGTGAGGGGAATTCACAGTACATATCGGCCCTACCTTCAAAAGGGCAAAGGAGTGTTGGGCATGCGATAGGGCGGTGTAGTGGTAGTAAGGTGCTGCAAAATGATGTGGCTTGTCAATGTATATGGGACATGTGGAATTTTCAAATTAATTAATATCTCTCAAAACTTATGTAAAATCTCGCGCTCCTCTAATAAAGGTCTTGTGGCGTTATATTAGGAGCTCGGTTCATTGGTATACATATAAATTTTTCACTATACTTCAACTATCAATAAGTTTATTTTATTTTCTTGTATTTATTTTTATGATAAAAGTTCCCCACTACACACGTGGATATGACTTGCCCTATATATAGCTATACTATATCCAGGAAGGAATCTACTCTAGGTAATAGGCTACCTAGGTCCGCTATATAATTATAGAGTACACTAGATATATAGTGAATCGAACATATTGGGACCCTTATAGTTTGCCATATATATATATATATATAAATATAGACTAATTTTTCAACTCTATAATATAACCTAAAATGCGAACACGGTGTGTGGGTGTACCATTGCAGTCTAGATTTATTTCATATCTTGTGGAATGTTATCATGGTGAGATTACCATTCAACTTAATTGGTGTTAATGATTATTCTTATATTTGCAGTAATTATCATAATGCACAAATGTATATCTTCCTCAGAATCATCAAAAGTTTTTATAACTATTGTGGGCGCTATATGTCATCGAGAATGGCTGGAACTCTGCGCTTGACAGTGTTAACGAATTCCACACGCATGGGCTTTCCAGTGCGCAGAGGGTGATTCTCGCCTTGGAAGGACTTCGCGGAGTGTCTCATAGAGTGTTCGGGTTCCGGCGGTGAGGAGGAGGCATATTATTTCAGTTGTACTTATAGGGATTATGTGAAGCATCCTCATAAAATATTACTACTTAATATATTATATATATGATATATATATATATATATATATATATATCAGTATTATCTATATAATATATATATATATATATATATTATATATATATATATATATATATACTATTAATAATATATAGTATATATAATTATTATATATATAAATATTATTAATTAATAATTTATATTTATTAATAATAATATATATATATATATATATTATATATATATATAATATTAATTTTGAATGAAGATGGGCGTTGACGTGGAGTGCTGGCTGATATTTTGGTGTTAGAGCGACAACTATCATGCGGCAATAGGACCACTTTGGCGTGCTACTTATATTACCAATGATGAAACTATAAAAGTAATCAATACCTTCATGAGCAATATATTATTTACTTTCCATCATGCAAATTTTTTTATGCGGTGAGAATACTGGTAAATATATGAGGAGAGTACTAAAAAAAAAGTTTATAAAAATAGAACACACACAAATATATCTGCAAACTACAATGCACACAGCGCAAAATGGAATAACTTGTTAGACCGATATATTTGTAATTCACACTGGTTAAGGGATATTTAGTATAGTTAAGAGGTATAGTAAAAAATAAATAAATTTAAAGAATAAAACATTTGTTTATTTAATAAAATATATCTATTGTGGTCTATTAGTATTTTTTATATTACGCGAAGTTATTTTGACATAATTTTGTTGTTTAATGGCATTAAATATAACTTCTATTAATTAGAATAATTTATTATGTATATAAGGTATTTACACGGCCAGATGTATGGCGCTTCTGGCGAGGGATGCTCTAAGTGGGAACACAGGGGGGTGAATGACTGTTTCTACTAAAAGTCGTCAGGTAGGAGGTATCGAGGGACGCGACGGCTGCGAGATATTAGGTTCCCTAGTAAGTAGGGGAGTCCTGGCTTTAACTAATCTATGTACTCCCATAGAGCGGGTGAGGGGTTCCGGAGAGTGAACTCTTCCTAAGGTAGGGGGAATTTAGTCCTAATAGTCACATCCCGTAGTGGCCAGATAGGCCGACGACGCCTGATCAAGAACTGGGTTCGCCCACTCAAATTGAGAGCGGTGATAGCAATCCTCTAGTAAGTTTACCCTTGGGTAATTTTATAGGTAAAGAGGAGAAATTAATACAAGGAATAAATATAGGGATGAGAGAGAATTTTTTCCCACTCTATATATTTTAAGCGATAACGTCAATAAAAGGGTCTCTAAGAGATTTTCACTTTAGGCGTACTGCGTAGGATCATATTCACTCCTAGGTGGGCGGGGGATGATCCCTAATAGCATCCACTTTGGATAGTTTAATACAAGTGTTTAATATTATTACGATATATTTTTTTCTCTATATATTTGAGTTGACTAATTTCAACATGAATCTCGATTTTTCTCTTTGGTAGTGAGCTTATCAGGATTCTATATATTTATTCTTTTATACGAGCTGTAAGATGCACTTTAAGTATGAGTTGTATTTGAGAATATAATTTTAATTTTTCTTTTATAATATTGTTTTTTGCTTTTTTTTTTACATTTTCCGGAGCCTGTACCAACCACCTAGTGGATAAGTAGGTTCCCGACTCATAATTAGAGAGAGTTCTATTTCTATATAGCAATGTATTCTTTCTATCTTTCTTTTATGGCTTTTAATGTAGGGATTATTAATGAAGAATTTAATACTGGATTGGATTAATAGTAGTGTTTCGCTCTAAAATCTAATATAATCAACCTATTCTATGACGTATAACAATTATAATAACAATAATAATATAAATCAAAGGAGCTTTTACAAAACTAAAAGGGGATTGGGGGCAATAAAGGGTAATAAGCTTAGAGGTAGAAATTGCCTTAGGCTAAAGGATTCCAGATTATATAAATAATGACTATTTGAGTTGAGGATTTAGGAATAACTCACTCACTATCCTTATGTGACATAGTAGTATCTTATAGGTCTATATAAATTCTTATTAAATATTAATAAAATTAAAAATAAATAATAAATAATAATTAATCATTAATTAAATAATAATATATATATATTAAATTAAATATATAATAATTAATAATTAATAAATTAGATTAATATAAAATTATATTAAATCTAAATAATATATAAATAATAATAATATATATATAAATTTATATATAAATTAATTATAAAATATATATATAATTAAAATATAAATATAAATAATAATAATATATAAAATATTAATTAAAATTATAAATATATATTATAAGATATATATATAATATTAAATTATAATATATTAATTAATAAAATAATATATAAATTATAATAAAATTATTATATAAATTATTAATATATAATTAATATATTAATAATTAATAATAAATAATTAATAATATAATTAATAATTAATAATATATAATTATTCACTATTAGTGAGACTCTTGTTATATTATACTTACTATATTATGTTCATCTGTAGGCGAGTGTACACAGAAAGGTATGACCGAAGAAGTCTATCTACAAAAACTTATTAATGCCTACAGTAAATACGGATACATTTAGGTAGGATAATGCTGGTCCAATTTTAGTACGGAAATGTATAAAAAAAATAAATAAATAAAAAAATAATAAATAATATTATAATATAATGAAATATAGTATCTTATTAACATAAATTATAATATTTAGATTAATATTATTAGTAATATATTATATATATTTTAATATTAATTATAAATTTATATTAATAATTTATATAATATATCATATATTATATATACTCTCAAAACTACAATAAGCTACAGCGAATGGTAATACATTATTTATTGGAAATCCTGGTATAAAATTCTACATAGGAATGCTCATTTATACGGCATCAACTATAGAGGGGCTCGAGCCTGACGGGGAATTACATAGGGGGGGCACGTTTTTCCCAATATACCCCGTAGTAGGTGAGGTGGCGATAAGGAACCCTAGCGATCAATCCACAAATCCATAAAGTAGCGGGGGTTTCGGTATAAGATTCACTAACGCGGCCACTGGATGGGGGGTTTGAAGTATAAATGTGCCGAAGGATCCGGAAGTTATGAGGAGAAATTGGGGGGAGGGGATTGTTCTCGATAGTTATCCCGAAAGGCCACGTATGATGACCGACTCCCTGTCTTTGATCCAGGTCTATTTTTGTGCGGTATATTATTTATTTTTTATTGTTGTTTCTTTTAGCGCTTATTATTTTTATTTTATAGTTATATATTTATATAATTAAGTCTAATAATTTTTGGATAGACTTTGAAGTCTTCTTATTATAATTTCTCACTAGGAGTTCTACTTTATTGGTTCTTTCTTAATCGATGTTCACACTCCAAATAAAGGATGCTAAATAGGCCTTCTCTTACCTATGTTCACCTTATCTACTACTCATAATTATCTCTAAATCACTCCTTATAAAATCCAGTAATCCTATAAGTATCTTTTTTTATACTCTTTGGTTTTTCTGAGACTAGATAATATCTCTATAATGTAAAAGAAAAATTTTTAAATGATTTACACTGAGATATTTTGAATTAAGTAAAATAGCCAAAGAAGGGTAGGGTTAGACATTATGGCGTGTAAGAGAGAGCATAGTGGGTGATGAAGGTAGTATTTGGGAGATGAATGAGGTTATTTTTTGATTTTATTTTTTTTTTTTTTTGTTTTTTTTAGTATATATGGTTAGGTATTTAGATTACGAATGTGTTCACACAGTCTAAATGGGATGGAGAGAAGCCAGAAGGAATAGATCCGAACGCGCAGAGAGGATGTATTCCGTATTTACATGTAAGGACGAAGTATAGATAGTCTGTATATGAGAGAGTAGGCGATAAGTGACAGGAATATAGACTACAAGAGAGGAGGGAGCATGGAGATAGAGGTGACTCTATAATTTATTATAATAATGTCATCATACTTCAGTAAATTTATTGTATTTATAACCCAGCCAGATCAATATTTTCATATATTGGTTAAAATCATTACTTATAGTACAAAACGTGAGATGATATTGAGATCTAACGACTACTTTGAGTTCATTCATTAAGATAATTATAGGCTATACCCTTATTTTGGTGATGTTCTTGATAAAAAGATATCTATAAAATCATTACGTTGATATTATAACCTATAGTATACTATAATAAATATATATATATATATATTATATATATATTATATATATATATATAGTAGTATATATATTAAGCGTAATTTTACTATAACTTATCGCTACACTTGGTTATTCTTCATTGTGAATAATACATATGATCGTATATGTATATTATTATTCTATATAGGTCTCGCGATTAACTTGTCAATTATGAAGATTATCTTACGCATAGTAGGTCTCCTTGAGCTGGGAACCTTTCATTTCTCTGCCTCACATTTACTTAACTCATATTACGAGACATACCGTGAACTGGCTTCCGCAAGGAGTATTAGAAAAATATGACATTTGCGCATTGACAACCCACCCTGATTCCATGCGGGACACGGTGTTTAGATGATAATAATAATAATGCATAATATAGTAGGCGGGTTATATATATAAAAAAATATATTCTCTAAGTATTTATCTATACATATAAAAATATATGATTATATATAATTGATATATATAGTTATATATATAGTAGGAAGGTGATACGATATATATCTACTATTAATTATAAATATACATTTTTTTATATGTAATAATATTTCTGTTGGTTGTTTGTAGGGCAAGGGGATAGCATTGGCGTACGCCCAGTTATCGAATATGATAGAAGGAACATTTTTGATACTATGTAAAAGGTTGAAACACATTGTACGAACACTATAAAAGGAAGTTAGGAACATGGTTTCAGGTAAATTTTGAATTTTGCTCTACTCTGGGTCCGTTAGGTAAGGTTACGAGCTTAATTTTGGGAAGGAAGTATGATTTAGTGTAAGATGATGGAACAACGATAATCCTGTAAACCTACACTAACTACACGAATTTAAGGGTTCCCTATACCTTTAATGATTCACAACTTTAACCTACTACCTATATCTAGGTAAGCTAACCTACCACTCACACAGGAGGACAACTACTGCACGTAACCACATTTAGAATACCTAGACCTATTACTTCTATAACTTTATACCGGAGGGAGCGCTACTACCATTACCATAACCTTATACCCTTACCCAACAGTAATAAAGTTTTTTTCATAAATTTTCATGACTCCCATGTCCCTTCTACTCGTATTCCTCGTATGTCTCAACATTTAAAGTATATTTTTTCAAAATTTAAACTGAAACCCAAAGTTCCTTGCTATCGTATTTTCGTACTAAGGAAACAGACATATATATTTGAGTATAAATAGCGGTAACATTCAAACTTATATAGTAAAATTTTTTAATGGATTATATAATATCTATATATATTTTATATATATATTTCTCAAGGACTCAAGAATTATTAACCTGTAGATACTATAACTTACAGTATTGTATTGGTCATTATGGAGTATATGTATTCTATTACTACCAGTATTTAAATGTCTATTATATATATATATATATATATATATATCATCTATATAATTAACATATAATATATATTAAGCATTGTTGCTTTATTATTTAGAAAATAGTGTAGTTAACTAGTCGCTGGAATATCATTCTGTGGTTCAAAACCATGTTTTATAAATTGCTTATTTCGTGCAAAAAACTGAAATACTAATAGTAGGGAATCAGTTTTATTGTCATTCGGGCTGGTTTCCAGTATACTTTTAAAAACCTAAGCTCATGAATAGCAAGGATTTCACTTTCAAACTCACTCATTAGGAGCACGATTGGAGCATATGAGTTCGACTGCTTTTCTGCTGAACAAGTTCAAATATAAAAAGCAACAAAAAATAAAATAATATTTCCCGTGAACGAGCCCAAGATTATAAGATATTTCCGTGAAACACATAATACACAAATTTACACAAAATAACCTATGTGTAAATATTAACCCTCAAATAAGCTGGGGTTAGAAATTAACACTGGCGCCTGCAATACTCTCTTTAACATTTGGAAGGCGGAGGTGTAGTCGCTAGGTGATACACAGCATAGATCATAATAATTATATTCAGCTAAAAGAAGCGATAACCTAGTAAATGATACGAATACTATGTTGCTTGAGAATATTATATCGTTACATAAAATTATAATTACATAATACAATTTGTCCCTAGTAATTTTATTCTCTTGCTAGCAAAATCATTCGAGATATAATGGGAAAATACAGAAACTTATAGCGAACTCAGAGGAGAGCATTAATCTGGCATAATCTCATACTATAATAGTGTATGCAATAAAATTATATTTTTTCGAGGACACGAGAGAATATATACAGTGAAAAATTCCTAGGATTGAATTTACAAAGACAGTTAGGAGGTTATCAGCTACTATTTTTTAATTCTGATCAAAATATGATAGTTCCTAGGGGCGTCTGGCAGGCAGATAATGTATTAGAACAAGGACGGCATATATCGGAGGTTTAGGAGGTACTAGGGTTAACATAGTGGTATCTTTACGCTTTCCATTATTCGCAAGCCACCAAAATGAGCAGTCATGCACTTTGGTGGAACGAAAAAAGCGCCGGAGTACAGAAATATAGTACGTTAACAAGCCAATAGTGATCTCCACCATTATTATGCCGCCAGTAATGCTGCTACGTTAATGCTGTGATGTTCGCACGAGGACGGAGTGGAAGCATCAGTTGGGGTAAAACGTCAGCTGTGATGTATCCACTGCAACCAACTGTGGCTATATGGGTAATATATAATATATATTATATATAATAACTATATATATTGGTGGACTATATATATTTATATATATACACTTAGTATACTTTTATTATATATATATACTATATTTCAGACAAGATATGAATACCATTGGAGGATGCGCCTAGTTTAATGCATTTTGTTGACTCAGTTTTCCCCTTCTCGATAGGTGAAGAACAGCGCTGGCATTAATTTTTATGTACCAACCAGTTATACCGTCGGTTGCTTAATGATCTAGTCAATATTTACGCCCGCAATAAATTGAAGTAAAGGCTGTTATTTTGCGCTTTTTTTTTTTCTTTTCTTCGGTTTACAGAATTTACGAAAAGTTCCACAAAAAAAAACTTCCAATTTATATAAAAGTTATCACATATTTAAAGTAGTCCAAGAATTATTAGCTTTTCATGCTAAGTGTTTATGAATATCGATTTGTATTAGTTATTTTTTTAGCATGTTAGGAGTGTATTTATTTTAAATATTTACACTTATTATGAAATTTACTAGAAATGGAATGTAAAAAGATATGAATAGATATTCAGAACGCGATTTTTTAACAGGCCATTGATCTGATATTGGTTAAATATTGTATATTGAGCTAAATTTTATAGAGAAGTTGAAACAGTTACAATGACCGTAATGGAATTCATATTTTTGTATTATTTAGATAAGAAGTGATTCTAAATTTCCAAACTTATGGACAGAAATATACAAAATTGTAATATACAATATAAAAAATAAAACAAATATTCCAAATAAAACAAAATTAAAAATAATGGCTAAGGGGACGATGTTCCCTCTTTTCGGAATTAAGTAAATGCTTAATATTAGTAGAAATCATTCATCTAATACCGTGTTCACACTATGAAAAATTACGTTGGAAAAGATGTGCACATTTTCATTTCTTCTCAATGTTCCAAGACATATTCCCAGCAAACTGGCAACGGCGTTCGCACAGTTAAATTATGATAAATTTCAAACTAATTATTTTTTTTTTAATAATTTTATTGGAAATCTCATAAGTAAATTCCATCAGTTTTTTTTTTAGTACTTACAGCATTTCAGATATTTTAAGCCCTGCCAAAAAAGCAAGAAAATTTTCCTTGGAGAAACATTAATTTCTGATAAATAGTTGAGAAAAAAGGGGAGAAACTT
Organism: Trachelipus rathkii; assembly: GCA_015478945.1. NCBI lineage: Eukaryota > Metazoa > Arthropoda > Malacostraca > Isopoda > Trachelipodidae > Trachelipus > Trachelipus rathkii. Next base: position 26,533 of record JABUQX010035351.1, read on the forward strand.
CCTAGTTTTATCCAGGGATTTTATTCCATTTCTATTCACACTGACAACATTTTATATCTGGATACAAATTGCACACATTTCAAACATCGTCTGAACACATTGCCGGCGCAACTAGGGAATTTTTCCGGGGGAGGAGCACAGCCCCTTTAACTGAGAATTTCAGTTAACCTCTAATAATTTTTTTTAATTTGGGGGAGGCCCAGCTGGAAATCTGAAGGTGACCACTGTGCCCCCCCTACACCCACCACTATTAACCCACACATTAAATCAGAAAGGAGTATTAAATACTCATAAGTATAACTTCAGTGTATAACTACTTATCAACCTTCAATTTTACAAAAGTACCTTATACGTATTTGGTTATTACTCCACGCAAATAAGAAAATTATCTCTAATATTGGATGTAATAATACTATTAAGAAAGAAGTAAATGAACGTATAAAGAATGAAGAAATATAAAGAAAATTATGATACACAGTAAACAGTAAGAGATATTTGTTCATATGAAATCGAATTGTTAATTTATATATACAAGTAATAAAGAAAGAGTCCATTCTAATAAACTACCAACACTATATTCAGTAAAATCATAAATTGACCTAATTATATATAACTCAATTATGTAATATATAATAGATATTATTTTATTTTTATTATTAATAATTTTTATTATAAGAATAGTCTTTTATCTAGATCACAATATTTATAGTCTTGAGTTGTGAAATAAATTATTATTAAAAAAAATTAAAAATATATCTAGGATCTAAATAATGAGTATAATTTCATTATTCTCCACGCTCAGTTCAAGTATGCGCGTCGCCAAATGTATACTGAGGAGAGGAAAATGATGATGTACCAATGCATCGGAAAGAGTAAATAAAGTAGTAGATAAGTAATATGACACAAGTCGAAATGAATGCCCAGCCAGCCCAGCCTTACAGCCTCCTCTATACCTATTAGTTAGAGTAAATCATATATATCAGATGTAGATTCAAGAATAAATATCCACGCTACTATCAGTGAGCTTACGGGAAATAGCTAACGGTAACCTACTCTATAACTATGGTATATCTAGTCAAGTTGTAATGAGGTTCATTATCCTATACTATGGTCCAACAGGTGAGCCACAACGCATACCCCTCACCCCTATCACAAACCACTCCATATTCAACTATCCTCAATATGCATACCTTTTATTCCTGCCTCTGCTAAAACTCACTATTCATCTACTTTACTAGACTATTCAGAGTTATATCACTATTATGTCTCAATCCACTTTTTCTTTTATACTGGTCATCCAAGCAGTAGATTTACCCACACACTCTACTCACTAACCACTCAATATCATCCGCTTAACATACCGACTGTTATATTCATTATATATATATCTCATTATGCTCTAGTGAGTGAACACTGAAATCATTCTCAAGTGCACACTCGTGACGTTTCTGCGTGCCTTGTTAGTTTCAAATCGAAAGAGTCACAAATCTCCTATGATTATATCACACCCTATACATAAAAGTATCAGAAATTGATCTATTATAATTCCTCATTTGTATAATCTCATTCTTTTCAGCATCTCTCCTAAAAACGTACCTGAGGAATCACGTTAGAACATTTATGAGGATATATAATACTTTACCTCTTTCTATTCTCTAGACACTGTATAGAGAGAATCTCTACACGTACTCATACAGAATCATACATAATGTTAAACGATCACGAATACACACCCTCAAACTACACAAACCTTGCGCACTCAAGACTTAGTCCCTTTACGTCTACCAAACGATTTAATTGCACCAGCCCCTTCCTGCCATAACAACTTTCGCTACTACACTCCGAATCACCGTTCCCTTTTCATCGCACATATATCCCTAAATATTTAAACTCAGACAGTTAATTTGTTCCAGCTGCCACCATCTAACATAACTTGCACACCACTAGAGCTGTCCTTCCTACTTATAATATATTAACTTCACTCTTACTATGTTTACTCTTCAACAAACCCCTTCTTTTTACACACGCCTGCCAATCTCTCTCTACCAATCCTCTAAACTCTCTTCAGATTCACCACACATAAACCAAATCAATCCGCTTAAAATAATAATTAGGTAGGGCACCCTGCCACTCACCTCCATTCTTCCATCCCTTCTAACACCAATTTCCTGCCACCCCCAATCTCTAAATCTTTCATAACCCCATCCATGATACAAATTTGAATAACCAAAGGGGGATAGAGACATCCCTGCCTCACTCCGCGCTATTAATATTAAACCAATCACGTTTTGACTCCATTTATTCTTCACACTCTTCACCCATCTTCATACATACTTTTCGAACACACTAACAGCACAGCATACACCATACCAAACCACCACACACACACACCATTTACTAACACCTCCCATAGGGCTTCCTATTAATCCTATCATAACGCCTGTTTGCAAAACAAAAAACCTAAAATAAATTTATTCTTATCTTCTCTCTCATTTTTCTTTCCGTCATTTGTTTCAAATTGTAAAGATTTGATCCACACAGCTTCTACCACTCCTAAACGCACCTTGTCTACCAATACATCCTCTTCATGTCACTCAGACATCACTCTTTTCTAAATACCAGATATACTTCCCTACAACACTCAATAACAACTAAATTCCCCTATAATTTCCAACAGTTCTCCTTAATAATAATAATAAACTCTTATATAAGGGTAACTATTAACTGCTTCTCCTCCAATCCCTCGAACTATACTCCATTAAACGCTTTATTACACAACTTCCCATAACACCAAATCAACTATTACAATCTCGCCCTCCGCTTCTTGAGATCATACTTATCAACACACCACAGTAACACATCTACACTACATATATACCTGCCAGATTACCATTCTTTCAACTTTCTCATCTAACCCCATTACTCCTCATTGCTAAATGACCTCAATCCCCCAAAAATACCCTATTTGCCTCTTGCTACGAATCAAACCCACACACAAATTCACTATCAACCCGACCTCATATCACTTCATTATCGTTGTTAATATTATAAACAGATTCTCGGAAAGTGTTCTTTTCACACTCCCTCACATCTATTTTCGTCACATAATATACAAACACACCATACGCATCTTTTATCGATAATAGCACAAAATTCGTCATTTCCGACTTATTTTCATATACTTAACCTTGCAGACTGTGCCTTATCCAGTAGAGCTACTACTATTGGCCGAACATGAATGTTCACATACATATTCATCCTCCGATACAGGAAACTGCGTGTCGATAAAATTAGCTCTTATAGATTGATCCTTATCTCTACCGAGCTATTGCGCCTTTTCACGTATGAGACCTTTTTGTCCGCGTGCTTATATAGGGGTCCAGAACATCTTTCTTTTGAGAACTCCATCATTAGCCTTTTATACATTCAACCACTGCTCTTTTTTTTACTTTTTAACCCGCTTGCAGTCTCGCGCTCTTCCGGCACTCACTGTTGAGACATGATTGCTTGACTTCGTTCCAGGTGATAAGCTATCAAGGCCAGGCATAGCACGAGGGATGCGGAAGTGAACATTTACGCTTTTGTATCGCACACAAGACTTCAAACTTAAGATAACTTCCATTGTTAGCGCTCCCGATTTTGTTCAATTCCAAACTTGTTCACTCATATTTTGCACACATGAATTTACTTGCAGCGTTAAGAGGTTCTCTATATTATGCTTCGATAAATCCATATAATTACCCTATTCTTGACAAGTTGCTTTCAACAATTAACATTCCTCACTCAAAATTTCCTAATATAGTTCACACATTCTTTCCGTATCACCTTCCGGAAAAAGACACATGTCACAAGAACACGCGCGACCCAGCTATACTGTAAATTTAGGAGACTCATATGAACGAGTTGAACATAAATGATCCATAATCTATTTCTAATACACTTCTCAAAACTGATTTAATCACATCCAACACATAACTATCAGAACATCGTCTGTGCTAGTACTCAGTAGGAAGCGAAAATCATAAACGTTTTCACTCTACGAGCCATCTCTACCTACACAACTCTAGTCGCGGACAGCCGGACGCCAAAAACGCACCTGTTTTATAATACTCTTTCTGATACCGTATCCAGAAGGGAATGATGTGGAGAGTAAATTGCTCTATATACTATTTTTTGCAAAGGTGCAGAATTGAATAGTTTGCGAAAGATTTGGGCGAAGGCTTTTGTTCCCGTTCTATATATAAAGCCCAGGATATATATAATATATATATATAATATAGATTAATCTGAAGTCCGTACTCAATACTACCCATTCCCAAAACATCAGATAATACTCAATCAATTCAGTAATTATCCTCAGGAAATATCGAGTGCTCACTATCTCTTCAAATATACATTATCTACCTCCAATGACCATATATCAGTCCAGCTAGACCATAACTCATATATAATAAAATACCTATAGACCCTTTATTTAAAACTAAATATTTAACCAATTTATAGAATTCTAGTATCTATATAGTAATAGTTCATTAACCAATATAGACACTTCGAAACGTAACCTAACTGAACCTAACTTATGGCATAGTATTTTATCTTTCTAACCTAACTCTAACCTAACTAACCTATACCTATACCTAGACCTACACCTAACTTCACTACTCTAACTGCTCATTCCACAACCTCAACAACTAACACCAGATTCAACACATAATAACCTAAACTAAAATTAACCATAAAATACATCTACAACAATCATATAATATCTACACGGACGTTTTCACTCTTTGTTGAGACTCACACTTTAAAAATTAAAAGGGATGACTGAGAGCAAACTATTCAATAATTTAATGCCTATACTTTCTAACATTAACAACTCACTAATCGCTTATCTCTATACTCACTCTTACTCCTCACAATTTTTATTCCTCTTGACATTTCCATGTAATACCCATACATTCATATCAAATTTCCGCCGAGAAATATAGATAAGTGTACCGTTATTAATCGAGCGATCTACGAACTGACAATTATACTTCTCACTAAGCATTGTACATCAGCCTTCTACGCAATATTTAAGATATGAGTTTACGTTTGTAAGCCAACTCCAACCTACCACTATATATATTATATATATAATTAAATATATATATATATATATATATATATTATATATATAATTAATTAATATATAATTATATATATCCTTATTATAATATATATATATAGGTCCAGAGGTGGGCAACCCCGCTCATTAAGAGGGTAGTCCGCTAAGCGCACCTCCGCACTCTCGAAGAAACGTAGGTATTCACGCTAGCTGAACCTCTCAGAGCACCTATTTCAGACCATTACACTTCGCTATTCAGCTAATAAGAGTATCGCACTACCTCAGCACCTATTCTCAGCACGTCTTCTCAACTAATTAATTAGGCGATATATATATCAACTAAATATAATATATACATAGTATTATTAAATATATTTAAATATACTTAAAAATATACTATATATATATATATTCACTTACAAAAGATTTATTTATAAAATATTATTTATATACTTAGTAATAAATTGTAAGTACTATATAACTCAAAATATGTATTTAAGATTTTATTCCCTCTTACTACACTCCTTCACATGTCTTCGTCAATAATAGATACATGAAAGATTCTCACATATTACCTATATTCAAAAAGATTAGCTGTTCAAAATTAAAATTAAAAGCAGTTTAAGCTGACCTCTTTTGCCCTCAAAATATCCCCACCAGTCTAAATATTCGCTCTATACTAAGCAGTAAAGAACTAGTGAGGTGAATAGCGTTGTGGTATTGAGGTATGATTTAATTGTAATGATCAATGTCTCCTCACCAATATAAACATCTCTGCGCCATCACTGTCAGCATATCTGTGTAAGTAAATAAGATAGCATTCGACTTTACGCGATGCGGAGTGAATATGTCATTGTGTGAGTGTCTGTACATTTACTAAGCATGTCCACTAATAACTATATTTATTTATTATTGAGGTATCCCTCACTCTAAGCATCCATTTCTAGAGCCATATTCTCTTATCGAATATATTTATATGTGCTTACACCATCTACCAGTTGTCCATACAACCATTTATTTAGTACGGCTCTATTTCTACAGATATCAATACAGTATTTTCAATATAAGCAAATCTCATGAAGCCTCGACGACTGCAGAAGTCGATGCAATGCTACGTATATCCAAGCTACGAGGTATGTCTATGTACTTATATAAATAGTAATAATAAATTATTATATAAAATTTATATTTTACATATATATATTATAAAGTATTATTTTAATTATTAGATATTTATTATTTAATATATTATGATTACCTTTATATAATGTAGTAGCTAGAAGTCAACAGACAAAATTATTATTTTTTATTCACTTATAAAATTAAAGGTTAAACATATTTATACACTTTTGAAAGTTTAAAATAATATAAATAAACATCTCTTTAATATTATTTAGTCAATTTTATTTATTTTTTATATATTAAATAGTAATATAGTAATATTTTATAAGGATTATTTATTAATATATAATATTAATATATATATATAATTAATTATATAATTATATATATATATGATATATATAATATATTATATATAGATCATTTATACTTTATATCAAAAACAAGACATACTCTATTTAACCTATAAATATTTACATATATTTAGTTATTATTAATATATGATAAATATTAAATATATATTTAAATCAATTCTGTGTATAACACAATATATATGATCCTCAAAATTCTCACAGTACATAGACACATACACATAAACAGTATAAATACATGATTAAATAATATATATTTATTTATTAATATTAATATAATTATATATATTTATTATATATATATTATTATATTATATAATAATGATAATTATATAATAGTATATATTATATATAATATATATATATATATATGATATATATATATATAATAATAATATATATATTAATATATATATATATATATATATATATATATATATATAAAATATATATATAATATATATATATTTAAGTGGGTTGTAATCATCTTACTACTTTTCAGAAACCCTGGTTCGATTCTTATATATTGTAGATCAATAATGACATATAATTAAAAGTTATAATATGAGATAAGGTGTATAAATATAGCTATTCAGTCTATAATAATTAAATATATTATAAAATGTTATTATATAATACTGGTACGCTCATTTACAAAATTTAAGACACTGTCGAATGATTTGGTTTTGAAAATATAAATATTCTATTAATATAAAAATAAATGTGCTTTAATAGACTTTTATATAATATTTCAAAACTCAGATTAAAAGTAAAATATATACTCTTATTATATCTAGCAAGTATCATTACTATAGAAAATTCTTCATGCAGGTTATACTTTCAATTATTTTCAAAAAAGGTGCGGAGCACAAAAGAGCGATAACTATATGTATCGCGATATCGCAGTGTTCAAGTCCGCGCACCATTATTCCTGAGAACGATAATACCGACTTTCGCTAAGTCGCCGGACAACAATATTTTGAGATATATATGAAGCAAGAATATTGATTTCAGAAGAACAAATAAATAGTGGCAAGTGGACACCGGAAATTCTTTAGTGTGTGAGAGGTAATAATTAGCGTGACTAAGAACTAGGAATGCATAACAGTGTGAGACTAAACATGAGGAAGTAGTCACAAATAACACTATATCTTCTGAACTGATATAAATATATATAAACTACCTTTTAACATTTTGTGAGTAGTCCATGTTTTAATTATAAATAAAAAAGAGAAAGGGTGCTCTTATACATAGCTTAAAGAGTAATCACCCATCTTTCAATTTATATTATTATAAATTATATAATATAAATATTATATATAATTATAAAATATATGTATAATATATTATATAATATATAATATAAATATAATATACTATATAATATATATTATAATATATAATATAATATATATATATTATTATATAATAAATATATATATATATATATACATTATTACTAGTAATATATATAATATAATATAATTTATAATATATATATATATATATACTAATATAATATATTAATATATATATTATATATATATATATATATATTAATATAATATAATATATATAGAGAGAGAAGAGAGATAAGATGATTGAAGAGGATGTTAGAGATTTAAAAAGGAGAAACAACAAACTACTGATGGGCTTCGTATATTAAAATTATAACCTATTATATTACCCGCTACGAGTAAGTAGTAACTGAATTATATATATATTAAATATATTATTATTAATATTATATATATAATATATAATAATAATATATTTATAATTAATATATAATATTTAATATATAATCTATATATATATATATAATATATATAATATATAATATATATATATAAATATATATATATATTATATTAATATATATATATATTAATATATAATTAATATACTGTTAATATATTAATAAATATATAATATACTGTATATATTAATATATATTTTATATTATATATCACATTATATATATATATATATATTTATATTAATAAAACTTCAAACTAACGGATAGTGGCAATAATTATTGTTTTTATTTATTAGTGCAATGGATAATAGCATTGAACTATAACTTTATAAGGTTTTATTCTAATATGAGATCACAAATAAAAAGATTTTATAACTCTAATGCCTGAGTAAGATTCCTGCGCATTAGTTGTGAGGTCGGACAAAGCTTCCTGAATACGTTCGCTTTTTTTATGAATTGTACTATTCACAATAAATAAAATATATATAGTATATAAATTTGTATCTGACACTGTCAAGCGCTTTCCAACCTTTATCTACCTCTCTATATATATATATATAACCTAGTATCTACTAGGTCAGATATAAGTATAGCATTTATTCATATATTATATATAGTTGATAGTTAATACCTTATTATATATATATATATATATCTATACTTATATACTATAATATATATATATATATATATAATATAAAGATTATATATATAGTATATATATTATATATATATACCCATCTTCGGCAATACGATTAATATCTCCGATGTATGTATATATACCCAATTATACCCCTATAGGCATAATATCATATAATATAATATCCTATATATCAATGACTATATAAAGGTTATTTGATTTTGGTTAGGTATTATAAGTTTAAGTAGTTTTAAGTAGTCAGGTAACGGATTTTTAGGTTTTAAGGGTTAGGTATTAGGTCTTGGAGGTTTAGACTTAATAAGATCTAATATACTAACAATAATAATGCATTAATAACATTTTTTATATATAAATATTATATTATTCATAACAGACTCACTCTAACTTTTGTTATATTAACCTATATTATATATATATATGTATCTAACCCAAGGTAGTTACGTTATACGTACGCGCAATAAAATTAAAGGTATGTAATTCAAATTGAGTTAATATATATATATAATAACTAATATTATATAACACTTTTTTTATATTTATTTTTACCAATATATATATATATTCGAAACTCATGCCATAACTGTAAAAATATTTAAACAAATGAGTACCGCTATATTATATATATATATAACATTATCGTACTTTATCTTTGGCTAGTTAATTTATATGGATAATGCTAATTTATTAGATATTATTTAGTATTTATAAGGAGGTAATTAAAAGGACTTTCTTTTAACTAAATTATTCATCAGATCTTTTCTTTCTAGAAGAATATAGAGTGGAGCAGAGAGAGGAGAGAGAGAGAGAGAGATGAAGAGATAGAGAGAATGTCAGTGAGAAGTGTAGAGTAAGAGAGAGAGAGAGAGAGAGAGAGTTGAGAGCGAAATGAGATTATGAAAGAGTATTAGTAACATATATACATACCCACATACATGATAAAATATTACTTTTATGTATCTATAATATTTCTTATGTACCATCTATTTCTGATATTAACAATGTAATAATAAATACATATTATAATAATAAATATGATGTATATATAAATATAAAATTTTATCATTTATATGAAGATTATAAGTTTAATTATTATTATCATATATTAATTACTAGCTAATTAATCGAACTGACAGTAAATAAAATAACAAATATACAAGTTTTAATTTGGGAAGACCATAAATTTTGAAATTTTCAATTTAGAAAATATTAAATTATTTTATAATATACTATAATATTTTATTAGTTTATTATATTATATTAAATATCAGCAGGTCTGTTTTTCAATAATAAGTAATCAGTCACATAGTTTTTCATTACGTAGAATATTTATGATTATCATAAGTTGATATTTTTTAAGTCAGTACCAAGTTACATTATATTATTTTTTTTATATAAGTGTACAATGTATCATAGAAAAAAAAATTTTATATTATTTTGGAGGTTTGTTATGGATTTTGTGATGTATTTTATGTTTTTGTTTTTGTTTTTTTAGTTAGTTTATTAGGTAACTATAGATGTAATATAACATTTTTCCCATTATCTACGTACGGAGAAGTAAACGACCTCACCATAATATGTAGTACTTTAATTAAAAAGAATAAATATTACCTATTTAAGAAAAATATATTATATTTTTAAAAATTAATTTTTATTTATTTTGGTGAAATAAGGGGGGGGTTGATTTGCTTTTTACATTAAAATTACTGTTATAATTATGATGGATCAGTAATATACAAGAATGTAGGCATCGGTATCTATAGCTATCTAAGCTATATAATCAGCTATTACTATATAGAAAATTTTATTTTTGTATTTACGATTTATTTGAATATTTACGTTGGTATTTATATTAATTAGTGTAAATATTAATATATTATATTTTAAATATATTGTATATATAATTTACTTTCTATAAGCATTCTATTTATTTATTAGTCATTATTATATTATTTATACTATAAATGTTTTTTCTGTATTTTTACAATTATTAGGGGTATTATTGGTAAATCATATCGGGTCACTAGTATTATTAGATATCGGATATCATTATTATTGGATAGTTAGTAATCCTAAATTTTTAAAATAATACAATTTCATTTTTTCCTATTTCGGTTTTTTATTTTATTTTTTTTTATTTTTTTTTTTATTATTTTTTATTTTTAAATAAATTCTATTTTTCGCCTAATATTATCTAATATTATTAATATATATATATATATATAAGATTTAAATAGTTAATTAATTGAAATTTATACACTATAACATAATAAGTATTTAATTTTTTTATTATAATGTATTTATTTTGTTTATTTGTTTTTTTGTTTCGTTATTGTCTATGCCTATACAATTAAACATGCATTGAATGGAAATGTAATCCAAAGCCTTCAGATATAATTATTAATTACTTATTTTACCCTCTCTTATTAATATTAATGCGACTTCTTCGAGAGAGACTAGTTTATTTCACTATCTCACAGTTCTTTTCCGTTATGGGCGATATATAGCACCGATAACGATCTCGCTCTATAAATACTTTGTGCATGACAAGGATTCATTAGGTTTTATACGCTTTGACTAGTTTCAACATATCTGAGATCTTCTCTAATCCGCTTGAACCACAATTCAAAAATGTAGAGAGATTATACTACTGAATCATTTGCCAGAACACTGTGGCTCTCTTCACTGGACTTTTATCATACCTTACACTTATCCGTCTTTTTAAAAACCTATTGAAAGATTATACAAATGCGCTAGAGAGAAGAAATGGTCAAAGTTGATGAATCTTGGCTAGTCCGATCATTTATTTTGGTAACATCAATGCACTCCACATTTAACTGCTTCTTCTTCGTAGATGCTAATCGTTTCTTGAGGGTTCTGTTAGCATACAGAATTATGGATTCTGAATTCTCTTTTTCCTTTACTATTTGAGGCAATACAGCTCTGTATTTGTGTTAGTTCCTCCTACTTCTAAATACACCTCTAGAAAATGATTTCGTTGTGCTAGATAATTTAACTAAAAGACTGAGAGATTTGGCTCCTGACGGTACTGTCACATACTTGTAAATTTCTATAAGTATGCGAGTATCATAGTGAGCTAGCCTTCATCCCTGTGTGGGAATAATGTCGTCACCTAAGTAACTCTTTTACAAAAACTTTCAGTTTGGTTTCGGCAAGTGAAAAAAAAATTCGTTTATCGATAATACAACTAAATTATATCATTGTTAATAAAATCACTTGGTATCATGACATCTATACTACTCGAGTGAAAGATACCTTTCGCTCTCAACAGTGTGGATAATATGGTTTCTTGGTAGTTACTTTTTTTGACCTTAGTAAATAAAAGCTATGACTACAAAAGATGGAAGTAAACTTGGTTCTCCTTAAACTCCCATTAACGCTCAGTATTTCCTAGATGAAGATTTTTAATTCTTCTATGTAATAATTTATAGTGTCACCTTACTATGTCTAAATATGAATCCATAACACCCGGTTTTATTTAGGTGTCATTATCATTTACTCTAGTTACTGATACTCGAGATTTTAATCATTCATGGATAAAGTATAGACGTTTCACAGGACAGTATATGTATCTAGAAAGAGTGGTAATATGAATTTTTAGACTAGATAGATAGATATTGATTGCAACTCATTTAGAATCAACCAGGGTTCTGTCCCATCTTTATTTTTCTTTCTATTCATTTATTAAATATCCCAGCTACAGTCAACTTTTCTCTCTATTTTATTGTAATAGTCGCTTAAGACGCTAAAATATATTAAAAGCTCGAGGTGAGAGACCAGTAAAGGACTGCATTTATTCTCAAAAGAGCATAGAATTTATCCAGAATATAGCGTAATTAGAGAAGTAGAAATTAATTTAACGAATTGTAGTGTCATTGTAATCAAATTACGGGAGCACTATTTGCATCTAAACCCGAAAAAATACTATCATGCACTAGAGATACTATTTTGAAAACGTGAATCAGAAGTAAGCAGAGGTGCTTCAGCGTTCCTCCCGGACGAACCGTATGTAACAGTATATTGGTGTAAAGGACGAGACCGTCACCACTGGAAGCACTGAGCAGCAGAGAGTATCAGAGAGATATGTATGCTAAGAAGAGCATTTGCTAAGATGAGAGAACGTACATAGAGTGATCCGACCGCAGACAATTAAGAAGAGTATGTTGCTTATATGACTCTGAATATCATGTTGTGAAGATCAGCGTAGTTCATTGAGGGTTAGAGTTCACTGGTACTTACGGAGGAAGATTTGCGTCTCTCGCACACGCATTATTTATATGGGGTAATCTGATACAGAGAGTGGAAAGAATATTTATATTCTTCTTGTTAGAACTGTCTCATCTATGATAGGATCATTTAATAAATAGAATACAATAGCTGGGAGGAATCACTAGTAATTGAGGAGTTCAAATTATTAAGTTATATTATTAATTATTATTATTATTATTATTATTAATTATTAATTATTATTATATTATTATTAATTAAATTTGAGTATTCATTGAGATCTTACTCCAATATCTAAAATACTAACATCAATGTAAAAAAATGTGTATAAGATCTATCTTAGTATTTTAAGTTATTTATTATTATATTCATAATTACTAATATATATATATTTAGTAGATTAATTTATTTTCTATTTTAACTAAGTTTATATTTATTTATTATTACATTAGTATTATTATTTATTATGTTCATCGAAGTAATGAGGCGATCCGTGTCTCCACTGCAGCCTTCCGATCGTTCCCCAAGGTGAACTTTGAAGTTGAATCCGATGTTATGCAACTATCTCATCGCAAGGAATACATCATGTGCACAAGTTACCTTCTCTTTCAAACCCCAATACCGTCTGCTCTGAAGCCGATTTTGGAAGAGATACCTCAGAATCCTCCTTACTGGCTATTTGCAAACACAGTTTATAATATCCTTTTCCTCAACATCCCTTTGCAAAAGATGTTGCCGTTTTCTTATGATGAAGGGTATACACCTTGGCTTTTCCTACTCCCACCATCTGCCTGGTATTGACTCTCTCTCCAAATCTAGCCACCCCGCTGCCTTGTTAAACGCATCATACTTGTCTCATTCCGAAGTTCACTGTGGATTAACTCCCGTGCTTACTGACGGCTTTAAATAGGAGACAGTGTGGATGCGTCTGCTGTCTTCCCTGAACCGCAACCTCTCCCATACCTTCCCCCCCTCATGTTTCAATTTTTTACTAAAAAATTAATGGCTACAATGATTGCCCGCTCTCGAATTTCTGCCCTTAACCAAGACCGCTCTTATGCCATTTGTTCAGATTCATTCAGCGCCCTCTAAAAACACAATGCACAATGGTATCCGATGTACAACAGTTGATTCGGCTACTCTACTCTCGCAAGAAACAAATTACACTATGTTGGATCCCCTCTTACGTACAGATAACTGGCAGTGAAATGCGGACAAAGAGGCCAGACTGGCCGCTTCCTCTTTACGGAGCTGTTCTAGGTACCCTCTGGATGCCATTCGATAATGTTCCTTCCCATCAACTGATTATTATCCTGCTCTCCGACATGCTTCCGGTCTTACTGGCAAGAATGCTGGGCGAGTGATCAGCGAGGGGCGAAACTCAGAAATATAAAGCCGAACATTGGTGAGTGGTCTTCCTCTCACCGACAAAAGCGCTTGCACGAGGTGATACTTGCACGCCTCCGCATTGGCCACACCAACATCACTCACAGCCACTACATGTCACGGGATCCCCCTCCCATTTGGCAAATTTTGCCGTCGCCATACCTCGCAATCTGTTCACCATATCTTCATTGATTGCCCTCAACTGGACCCCATTCGCGGTCATCATTTTCCTACTCTATGGTCCATAACACTTTCTAAAATAATATCCCATATTATATCTGAATTTTCTAGCTTTAAAAGTAACATTTTTCTCTTATCTCCTAATTTTATTATGTAATATTAGGACTATTTATAATGTAAGGACACATTTTTATTTAGTTTTTATTTTCTTTTTGACTGAATATTCATTTCGCCATCAATTTTTTTTCCTTTTGTGACATTTTAAATGTGCATGAGCCAGAACCCACCCATGGAGTTGATTATTCTTCCCAGTGTGGCTGCTTTCTTGTGAACCGGATTATTCTTCCCAGTGTGGCTGCTTTCTTGTGAACCGTGGTGGATCTTGTACATGAATTCAATATATATATATATATATATATATATATATATATATATATATATATATATATATATATATATATATATATATATATATATATATAAAAATATACCTTTTAACGTGCTTTATCCAATTTTAAGAGGATAACCCCTGGGCAAGTGGGAAATCAAACTTTAGGCCAGCTATGCAAAAATAGCGCCATAACATGTTCAGTCGAGTTTTAATTCTTGCCCCCAGGTAGATAAAACTCCAACTGCTACGCTCGGAGGATTTGAACCAGCGTCCTCTCGTATGAGAGTCGGCGACTCAACCTATCTACGCCACAAAGGCGTATATATATATATATATATATATATATATATATATATATATATATATATATATTTATATAGCATATATATATATATATATATATATATATATATATATATATATATATATATATGCTATGATATGGTAATATATATATATATATCAGGGGCGTTTCCTCCATAGGTGCTAGGTGTGCGCCGCACACCCTATAAAAGCTAATTAGTTTTTTTTTAATTACACTTTAGATATAAGGGAATATCTGTTCAAATGAAGATAGTTTTGTACACAATTATTCAATAAAATATTAAAAAATTAAATGCTCTTAAACTTCCAAATAGCTTATTTTATACAGTAGTTACCGTATCAAAAAGGAGGCTTTTCATGTGCGCTAAAAATTTGAACTCCCTCTTTCGTTCCGTCAGTGTAATTTCACGCTCGCTCTCTCG
>JABUQX010035351.1:47500-52500 GCA_015478945.1 Trachelipus rathkii
ACCATGTCGAGAAGTATGACCAACGACCCTACTAGAAACAGCGGAAACATCTTTGACATTTCTTTCAACATCGACCGAATGACACGGATACTTTGGTAGGAGAATTTGTTGATTACTAACCAAAATATCATCACTAATATCATCAAGAAGAGGTGGGGGGTGATAGGAGTACTCCCCCAGTCTATCAGTTCCATGTAGGAAGTGGCGTTGAGATTGACGTTTAGCTGCCTTTTATCAAAGCAGCGAACTTGCACATTGGTGGAGGAAATTTTCTTTCTTGCTTGAAGAATTTGTTGACATGAAAATCTTCTTATTGTTTCCCGTTCATCTGCAACACCAGCTAGCAACAAGTTTTCTGGATGACAAAAATAGGAGTTGTTTAGGAGCACTGGAGAAATGATGTTCTGATCCTCAGGAGAAAGTTTTTGATACTGTGATACCATAAAGTGAAAATTCTTTGCACCATCTTGACAGAAGGGATGGGAGCGGATATAGAACCATATGGGGGCATAGAAGTTCAGTACGAATCGTACCAAACGCCTCAGATCATCAGATGCGGATTCTGTTGAAACGTACAATCGAAGCAGTCTGTTAGCTTTAGTTAGCCACCTTGCATGGCTTAAGGCACCCGGCTGTGCAGTTTTCAAATACCGCATATTATTATGATCTGCATTTTGTACCCCTTGCTGAATTAATAAACAGATTTTTAGTAAATACAGCTGGTCAGAACTTAGATCTTTCGTAACTGTTTCAGGAACATCAACTACAGAGCCTGGAATTGGTTGAAAATTAATGATGGGTTTGGTCTGAGGATCAAATGAGAGCAGTTTGGTTATAGGTCCTTCATGTGACGATGGGCCAGTTGTCTTCCCATCAACAACACTAAATAACTTCCTGAGTGGCAGTTCATTAAAATGCAACATGCATATGAGCCATTGAAGTGGTCTTTTAAGATGTAACTCCAACAGTGTGATTATTCCATTCTTGTTACCCGTATTCACAGGAGTTCCATCGCAAATCACTGCTCTTAAAGTCTCTGTAGATCTTGTTCGTTCAATAATACCCAGAATTTCATTAAATACATCTCGAGATCTTCCTGAGTTAGGACTAACGTGATCGATGTAACATGCATCTGGAAATGACACTAGCACGTAATGTTCTTCTCTAACTTTTCTACGCACACCTCCAGTATCGACAAGTGTTTCATCTATTTTTCCATCGAAACCAATGCAGACCATACCTCTGTGTTGCAGCAAATGCTCCTCTGACTGTTTGTCTCTCCAGTATTTTCTTTGGCGTTGTAACTTACTTGGATCAACAACGTTTTTTGGTGACAGAAGTCCGAGGTCCTTGAGGGCAGCATTAACTATGAGACATGCATCTCTATTGCTCACATTTGTCCTCTCTAATGCTTTACACAACTCAGGATACTGGTTTCTATTTTGAGGGTGACATTCTTCCATTTCTTCTGATTCTAAGGAAAATGATTCTTCTAGCACATCACTCTCACTGCCTGATAATTCAACTGAACTTACACATTTTTGCGTATCTTTGTGTCTCATCTTACTTTCAAATGTCAACCGTTTCCTTTTCCTTTCCTGAAGTTTCATGTTTTTCTCTGTTCTTTCCTTGTCCACCTTTCCTATTATCATGCGTCTTGAAGTGTTTTGATCAAGCCAAAATTGCCATTCCAATACAGGGATTTTCTTTTCATTGGGACATTGACATTGATTACGTTCAACTATACCATTATGAACACACTTGCACGCGCTAATGTCGAAGAGACGAGAAAATGATTTTATTTTATCTTGATATGTTAGAGAAGATTGTTTATTTCTTGAATATTTCATCAAATCATTGACATTCACTATTAGTCTCTTCACTTTCACTATAACACTTTCAAATTCTATTGTTGGAATGCCTGCTTTATTGTATATGCCTTTAACTTCTGTTGCCACTAACTTTGCTAGATGAGTAACACTGGCATCTTTGTTGACTACTTGATGGAACTTGTAGGCTCTAAAAACATCCTCAGCCAGTGGTAGCTGATTTTCGACAAGTGGTTGTGGATAACCGAATATTGCATGCCTGTCTTTATGCCTTGTTGCACATGCCATGATACGTCTTGCAATAATAGTAATAAACACTGCACCCACAGGACTTATCTCAAACGTCGAATAGTCTGGATCTGAAATGAGACAGAAATAGCTCTCAATTAGTATTAAAACCAAATTTTGAAGAACAAAGCATATAAAATTCATAACTTAAAAATAGTAAAAAACGATGTCAAAACCCTTTTAAAAAAACTAAAGTTGGGCCCCCTAGACATTGAGTAAATGCAAAATGATTTTTTGTCCCACTACAGGGAAGCCAAGGAGCACCAATTTGACCATGTTTGGTTATCCCACCAAAATTCAACCCAGCTTAATATATATATATATATATATATATATATAATATATATATATATATATAAAAAAAATAAAATATATATATATATATATATATATATATATATATATATATATATATATATATATATATATATATATATATATATATATTTATATATATATATATATATATATATATAATAACTAATAACCATATATATATATATATATGTAATATATATGTATTTATAATAATTTTAAACAAAAAGTTTTAAAATCTTCATACTCTTTGCCAATGGCCTTTATATAACCTTTATAACGGAATAGTATGCATATGTATATATATATATATATATATAATATATATATATATATAATATAATATAATAATTTTCATATATACACAATAACAATAATATTTATATCTACTATTATATATATCCATAATATATATATATATATATATATATATATATATATATATTTATATATATATTTCCTATATTTAGATTAATAATATATACATATATATAATAATAATAATAATAAATAATAATAATAATATATATATATATATATATATATATATATATATATATATATATATATAATATATAAATAATAATAATAATCTATATATATATATATATATATTTATTTATTTATTTATTTATTTTATTTTACCTACACTTTTTCCCGCTTGAGCGGGGTAGTGGTACGTACAGCCTCTCTCATTCACACTTCCCCTCATCTCGCCCCCACCCACCTCCTCCACCCTACCCTCTTCCTCCCTCATCCCTCCCTCCTCCAGCATCTCCTTTATTCCATCCATCCACCTCCTTCTTGGTCTCCCCCTTCCTCTCCTTCCTATCCCCTCCGCCTCCCAAACTCTCCTAACCACTCTCTGTTCCTCCATTCTCACTAGATGCCCATACCATCTTAACATTCCCTTCTCCGCTCTTCCCACCAACCCATTCTTTCACATCTCTCCCTCACCACCCTATTCCTAATCCTCTCCCTTCTGCTAACCCCACAAACCGCTCTCAACCCCTTCATCTCAAATACTTCCAACTTCTTCCTGGACCTGGCATTCAACCCCCACGTTTCACACCCATACAACACCGCTGGTACACAAATTTTTTCAAACATGCTTATCTTAACTTTCTGTGATAAATCCCCCCCTTTCCATAATTCTCTCAGACCACTCAAAGCTCTCATTCCTTCTCCTACTCTATGTTCTATCTCCTCCTTCATCCCTCCCCCCTTACCCAAATCCATCCCTAAATATCTAAAAATCTTTACTTCTTCCAATACTACACCCCCTATTCTAACCTCTAACCCCTCCCCCTCCTCTCTTTCCTCCTCCTCAAACACTAACACTTTACTCTTACCAGGATTTATTAGAAGCCCCTTTTACACATTCTCTCAAACTCCCTCACCAAATACCTCAGCCCTTCCGCATTCTTCGCCACTAGGGCAGTATCGTCCGCAAACAGTATCATGTTCACTTCCCTTCTATCATTCCCATTCATCAATTCCACCCCCCTCCCCTCCCTCACATTCCTCTGCAAACACTCTCCATAAACAAATTGAATAGCCACGGCGACATTACACACCCCTGCCTCAGTCCTCTCACCACCCCAAACATCTCACTCTCTCCTCCTAACACTCTCACACACATTCTACTATTCCTATAAAAGGCCCTAATACCTTTACCTAATTTACCCCCCACTCCATTTTCCTCCAACACCCTCCACAATTCACCCCTCTTCACTCTATCATATGCTTTCTCTAAATCTAAAAAACACCCATACACTTTCCCTTTCCTCTCTATACTTTTCTCCACAAGCATCTTTAGTGTAAACACTTGGTCCACACACCCTCTTCCCTCCCTAAATCCTCCTTGTTCTTCCCCCATTCTCCCCTCCGTTAAACCTCTCACTCTCTCAATCAGTATTCTCCCATACACTTTCCCTACCACACTTAAAAGACATATACCTCTATAATTCCCACATTCCATCCTATCCCCTTTCCCCTTATACAGGGGAACCAAACAACCATCCTCCCAATCCTGTGGTACCTCCCCACTCCTCCAACATATATTATATAACCTATACAGCCATTCCTCCACCCCTATACCTCCCTTCTGTAACATTTCCATTCTCACACCATCCAGACCTGCGGACTTCCCTTTTTTTCCTTTATTCAAGG
The DNA here is from genome assembly GCA_015478945.1 of Trachelipus rathkii. Taxonomy (NCBI): domain Eukaryota; kingdom Metazoa; phylum Arthropoda; class Malacostraca; order Isopoda; family Trachelipodidae; genus Trachelipus; species Trachelipus rathkii. The sequence goes on from JABUQX010035351.1 coordinate 52,105, forward strand.
CCCTAATAATTTCCTCCATTTGTATTTCATCCTCCCCCTCCCTCCCCAATTCACTCCCCATCCTCACCTCTTGCACATCTTCCTCCCCTCCCCCACCCACTTCATTCAATAATCCACTAAAACTCCCCCCACCTCTTCCTCACCCTATCCTCTCCTCCTATCCACTCCCCATCTCCTCCCTTAATCCTCTCCCCCAACCCCTCCTTCTTCTTCCTTTTTTTATTTACTTCTTTCCAGAACATCTTGCTCCCCGATTCAAAATTTTCCGTCACTTTTCTACACCATTCATCTTTTGCTCTTCTCTTCGCCCTCTCCACCACCCTCTTTGCTTCCACTCTAACCCTTCTATATTCCTCCCAGCTTCCCTCTCTCCTACTTCCCAACCATTTCACATAA
>JABUQX010035351.1:57500-60000 GCA_015478945.1 Trachelipus rathkii
GCGACCCCCAAAAGCCAAAACGCATAAAGTTAGTAACCCCGCGACCCCTTAATTACCATATATATATATATATATATATATATATATATATATATATATATATAGAATATAAAATAAATATATATAATATATATTATTATATATATATATATATATATATATATATATATATATATATATATATATATACTAAATATATTATTATATATATATATAATATATAATATATAATATATATATTATATATATATATATAGTATATATATATATTATTATATATATATACTATATATATAATTAGTATATATATATATATATATACTATATAAAATAAAATAATAATAATAATAATAAATAATAATGTAATAATAATTAATAATAAAAATATAATAATTAATAATTAATAATAATAATAATAATAATATAATAATAATAATAATAATAATAATAATAATAATAATAAATAATAATAATAATTAATAAATAATAATAATAATTAATCAATTAAATAATAATAATAATAATAATAATAATAATAATACATTAATAATAATAACAAAAATAAATAATAATATTTAATAATAATGATAATGTTAATATATTTAATAATAATAATCATTAATAAATAATAAAAACATAACAATAGTAATAAAATAATAATAATACAATAATAATAATAATAATAATAATAATAATAATAATAAAATAATTAATAATAATAATAATTAATAATTAATAATAAATAATAATAATAATAATAATAATAATAATAATAATAATAATAATAATAATAATAATAATAATAATAATAATAATAATAATAATAATAATAATAATAATAATAATAATAATAATTTTGCATCACTAATATGACAAATAACATTTGATTATAATTCATTAAAAGCTGTTTTTTCCTACATTGAATATTCTATTTTTTGTGACCCACCGCGACCTCACGGTTGAGAAACAATGCATTAGACAAAGCAAAGAATATCCTAACTAAATCGAGGGTGACCACCTGATATAAGGGCAGAGATGAGCAGAATAACCTCACACAAGGGCATAGATGAGCGAAATAGCATCATACAATGGCATAGGTGAGCGGAAAAGTCTCATTCAAGGGCATAGATGGGCGGAATAACCTCATACAAGGGCATAGATCAGCGGAATAACCTCGTACAAGGGCAGAGATGAGCGGAATAACCTCATACAAGGGCATAGATGAGCAGAATAACCTCACACAAGGGCATAGATGAGCGAAATAACATCATACAAGGGCATAGATGAGCGGAAAAGTCTCATTTAAGAGCATAGATGAGCGTAATAACCTCATACAAGGGCATAGATGAGCAGAATAACCTCACACAAGGGCATAGATGAGCGAAATAACATCATACAAGGGCATAGATGAGCGGAAAAGTCTCATTCAAGGGCATAGATGAGCGGAATAACTTCATACAAGGGCATAGATGAGCGGAATAACCTCGTACAAGGGCAGAGATGAGCGGAATAACCTCATACAAGGGCATAGATGAGCGAAATACCTCATAAAAGGGCGCAGATGAGCGAAATAACCTCATACAACGCAGGTATAGATGAGAGGAATAACCCCATACAAGAGCATAGATGAGTGGAATAACCTTATATAAGGACATAGATGAGCGGAATAACTTCATACAAAAGCAAAGATGAGCGGAATAACTTCATAATATGGCCTAAATGAGCGGAATACCTTATAAAAGGGCCTAGATAAGCGGAATAACCTCATACAAGGGCAGAGATGAGCGGAATAACCTCTCTAAATATGTTCAGAAATAATCCCTCCTCGATACTTTTCGTAAAAGCATTAAAAAAAATTATTTCAAAAGCAATAATTTTTTAGCTTAATTAATTTAATTTATTAAATACTAATTAATTATATTAATTCATTATTTTATTAGAACTACATAATAATACTTATTAGCATAAGCAGCAATAAAATTTATAGATGTTATTATTATTATTATTATTATTATTATTATTATTATTATTATTATTATTATTATTATTATTATTATTATTATTATTATTTATTATTATTAATTATGGTTATTATTATTAATTATATTAATTATGGTTATTTATTATTATTATTATTATTATTATTTTATTATATTATTATTATATTATTATTATTTATTATATTATTATTATTATTTTATTTAATATTTTATTATTATTATTATTATTTTTTTATTTATAATTATATATTATTATATTATATTATTTTATTAATAGGATTTTTTGGTTATGTTGTGATGATGTTATTGATAGTATTATTATTATTATTATTTTATTATTATTATTATTATTATTATTATTATTATTATTATTATTATTATTTATTATTATTATTATTATTATTATTATTATTATTATTATTGATAGGATTATTTGTTATTGTTTGTGATTATTATTTTATTATTTTTATTATTATTATTATTATTATTATTATTATTAT
>JABUQX010035351.1:65000-70000 GCA_015478945.1 Trachelipus rathkii
GAAACGGTTTTCTTTTCGTAAACCTGGTGCTCTACATCGAGCACGATGGATGGCACGAGTCATTTATTCATTGAAAATAGTCTTGTTTAGGTCGCAGTTTAATATGACAGAGCAAGAAGCAGCTGCAATGACAAGATTTGCGAACTTTGCTGTAAGGTTTTATGTTCCCAATTGGTTTTCAGCCCCATCAGCAGCTTCAGCCCCAAGAAATGACTTGAAGTACCTTCAAGAGCTGGAATGCTGTGACGATTATGAATTATCAGTAGTAGCTAGTAAAGCTCTCAAACGTTACTTGTGGTATTTAGGAGAAGAACTTGCAGCTCTTGCATTTATGGATGATGAAGTACCATTTGAAATGAAACGAAAGATGGTTGAAGCTCTGCATAAACCAAGAAGAACAAGTGTAGATAAGCCAGATAAACGTTTTGTATTTAAGGATGAAGATCAACTTCATAACAAAACACTATGCCGACTTTATAACAGAAAAGCAGTCATTGTGTTCTTCGAATAAATTGTTTGAACTCCACTTTTCTCAAGGTTGACCCATTGGAATGGAACGAAAGAACGGACTATAAGAATGCACAAGAAGTTACCAAATCAATAAATGTCATCAACGACAATGCCGAAAGAGCTATTGCACTAGTGCAAAACTATAATAATCACCTAACAAAAAACGAGGAGGAAATGCAATACATTCTTCAAGTTATAGAAAGACACAGGGAAAAATTTCCAGGAATATCAAAGAAACAGCTGAAAAAGAGTTATGAAAATAAGGAATAAACATATAATAAGTAATAAAAATTAAATAAATGAATTGAATAAGTTGTGGAGTAGGCCTCTTGGGGATACCACATTAAAAAAAACGCACCTGTTATAGCTACCTCAGGGGTGGTGTGGAAAAGCTATGTATTCCTATATTTCAACAGCATTGTGTCACTATTAAATATTGCTCAATCAGCGTAAAAATTTAAATACAATCTTTTGATATCATACCTCATAATTTGCAAGGTTCAGACTCCAAAAAAAAAAAAAAAAAATTTTTCATAAGAAATTTGGACACATATATATATATATATATATATATATATATATATATATATATATATATATATTATATATATATATATATATTATATATATATATATATATATATATATATATATATATATATATATATATATATATATATATATAATATATATTATATATATATATATATATATATATATATATATATATTTATATATATAATATATATATATATATTATATAATAATATATAATATATATATATATATATATTATTATATATAATTTATATATATATATTATATATATATATATAAATTATAATATAATATATAATAATATATATACTATATATATATTATATATATATATATATATATATATTTATATATATATATATATATATATATATTTGCATATAGGGATAAACAAAAGTTTATTTATCGTATATTTTCGTATTGCAGGACATATGCCTCTCTTCTAAGTTCTAATAGAATATTGCGAGTCTTGAGTTTTTTATCTTGACAGTTTATTTTTGAAGTTCTAATTTCATTTGTCCATAATTTACTTTTTGATTTTCTTTGACATTTCGGATTTAATGAAGAATAATTTGATTTCCCCTATGTTCATCTAACGTCATTTCTTATATAGCTATGAGATCTGTCTATCACTATTTTTATAGTTTTAATCCAGATACTATATTTATTTATTTATTTATTTATTTATTTTTTTTTTTTTGCCATCTTATCCAATCGTTGTTTATTTTTTGTCCATTCTTATTGTTCAAATAAACATCTCTTTAAATTTCTCTGTACCGTTTTTTGTTTTGGTGTTATTCTAGCATCTAGAGTCTAACTGTCATATCTTTGCTGTACTGTTTGTTATTTCAGGTTGCACACATTGCTCATAAAAACTTTTCTTTTAACTAAATAGAAATTTACAATGGAGGTTGGTATTCCATTCCAAAATTCTCAAAATTATCTTCATTCTTCTTCTTTTGATTTTATTTGTCTTTTTACCGTTTGAAGATATAAAATAAAAATTGCTCAAGGTGTGTTTTTTCAACAACGTAATCTAAGATGGAGTTGCTGACCATACTTGTTGGGATGCATGTCCTTATTAAACATTATTTTATTTTTTCCAAGTTTACTTTTAATCCTACGATTCTGCTATCTGCTAACATTGTCTAACTACCATAACAACCATTCTTTGTAATTCCTCAGGCTTATTTAGGTAACTCCCAATTTTATTTACAACCATATTTTCCAATTTAATAACCTCAAGTAAAAAATTTTGGTGAAATTTTATTTTCCTGTCAAATTCCTCTTTTGATTAGTACTTTATTTCTTTCTTCAAGTAATTTAAATCTTGATGTAGCATTTTCAAATATGTATTTTAATTTCTTTGTACGTAGTTTCACAATACCCTGATTAGTCAAAGTATTTAGTTACTAGGTCACGATTCAAATGCTTTTTCACATACATTACATTTTTCCATCAGGTGTTGGGCAAATTCAAATGTTATCAATTGTGCTATAACTAATAAAAAATCTTGCTTTTTCCCGTGGCTGACTTGGTCAAATTGTTCAGTAATCTTGATAGTTATAATTTTTATAAGTAGTTTATACAAGGATAGTGTAATCTAAGTGGTATTTAGTTGTTTTTTTTATTTACTTCAACTCATTGAATTATGACCTTAGGTGTTATTTATTTATGTAATTATATGTTCTTAGAAGCAATTATTAGGCGGTCCTGCTCATAAAAAGACAATTTTGTTCATAGCTATCTATAATAATAATAATAATAATAATAATAATAATAATAATAATAATAATAATAATAATAATAATAATAAAATAATAAATTAATAATAATGAATAATAATATAATAATATAATAATAATAATAATAATAATAATAATAATAATAATAATAATAATAATAATAATAATAATAATAATAATAATAATAATAATAATAATAATAATAATAATAATAATAATAATAATAATAATAATAATAATAATAATAATAATAATAATAATAATAATAATAATAATAATAATAATAATAATAATAATAATAATAATAATAAAAAACTAGATTGCTTCCGTATTATTTCTTTTATTTTCGAACCTGCTAATTTGATATAAAAGTGACGAATTCATATAAAGAGATGTCAGATTCGCAAGACTATGCTGCGTGACATCAGAAATATTTTTCCATAGTCTTGCGAATCTGGCATCTTTTAACAGGATTTCGTCATTTTTTTTATCAAATTAGTGCGTTCGAAAATATAAGAAGGAATACGGAGGCAATCTAGTTTTTTTTTTCATAATATTCGTGAGTGAGTCATATGGATTTGTAAAAAAATTTGCCCATCTGTAATGTACACTGAGGGTTTGGGCTCCTCTCATACTGATACAGGTGGGGAGGAGGCCAAGTCATTTAGTATTCTCCACAATCTGGAACAGTTGAACACGCTTGACATATTATGCTTTGCCACAACTCCTTCTCAATATAAATGCACCATTTTCCTCTCCTATAGGTAACTCTAACTTGTAGCTCTGAGTTAAAATGCTTTCTCTCCAGCAGTTCCTCCATGACATAAACGTATTTTCTGGCACTTTAATAGGTCTAATTAGGGGGTATTGCATGGCTTCTTTGCTACATATCCTTGGTATGCATCTTGTTATAGCTCGGAGGAAAAGGTAGGGAGTCGCAATAGCCGAAGGGATGAGCAGGTTCATTCCATCTTTAACTATATCTATTTCTCCACAAAATCAATGGTTCGATGGCACCTTTTCTCCTATCATCATTACTAATTTTCATTCAGTTCGGAATCGTTGCTGGAATATTATTAATACGCCAAATTACATGGGCTAATCGTACTCTCACTATAAGGAAATGGGCAAACCTCCTTGGTTCTCCTACTAATAAAAATTTCCGTCCTCTTGCCAAAAAATATCTCTAGTAATTTTTCCAAATCTGTCTTTTACCCTTTTATTCGATGTGATGAATCTGTATCTAACACTCCTTGTGAAGAGGTTAATCTCTTCGGACTTCTTTTTTTACACCCTGGACGATTCTGGCATCCCTCACCCTACTCCTTCTCCTCTCATATATCCCATGACTCTGGCTATGATTAAGCAATATCATGTAATAGAGATATTAAGATCTATGAACGTCAGGAAAGTTAGTGGCCCAGAAAGCATTCATTCCCATGTTTCGAGGGATGTGCTTCTAAGATGGCGCCTCTCCACGTTTGACTCTACTCTCTTTTTGCCATAATACTAATACTTTCCTTCAATGCTGGAAGAGGGAATATGTTCAGCCGACCCCGAAGTAAGGTAGCCACTTGGATCTTAAAAATCAACTTCTTCACATCTCCTTCTCAAAAACACCTCCCAACTTTCCTATTTTCGTAAATGGTGATAACCTGATATATATATATATATTATATATATATATATATCTTTATATATTATATATATATATATTCTTTTTTTATACCCATGTTCTATATATTTTTTTCTAGTATGCTACGATATATATATATATATATATATATATATATCATACCTTAAAATAACTACAACACTCTACATCCAAACATTATATTTTTTCATCCAAATATATTTCATATACATATTTTTCGAAACCGTATATATACTATATATATATATATATATATATATAATATAATATATATATATATATATATATATATATATATATATATACTGTATATATGATTGTATCCCATCATGAATAAAGTCGCCATTATACAATGTACAGGGAGTTCTACCCCGGAAACATTCGTTCTCTATAATAAAAGAAGGGTTATAGAACCAAGGTTGAGGAGCCAGTATTTCTTTTGAAGGCTGCAACTCTAGCAACCTCATTTTAAAATACCCTAATCTCACCCCGGTTTCAATTTTGACTCCGGCTCCGGCTTCGGCTCCGGCTCC
>JABUQX010035351.1:75000-80659 GCA_015478945.1 Trachelipus rathkii
TTAATCGATGAATGGCTAATAGCGTATCTTTCTAAAAAGAATATGATTTCCGTTAGTTTTAGGAGTACAAATATAAGTATTGGGAGTTTCGTAAACAGTGAATGGAACATCTGGACACATTTAATATTATTACTTTAGAATTCTTCAGTGCGCCAGATGGTTCTAGATCTAAATCTGAGGATACTTATGGTTAATGGAAGATAAAGCGTCTATTCTGTAGAAGATTCTCTGGGGATTCATTGATAAGCCGAAATATTTTATATTTACTCACTTATGTAACTATTGGTATCTTTTAGTAATGTATAAGGAAAATCGATATTTAATGAATGTTCGATTTACTGGTGCCGATCGTACTTAATCATAGAGAAAATGCTGTAGTGATGTTACCCCATAGTAGTTGTTACTAACTTTTAGTAATTTGAGATATATTTTTAATATAATCATTGTAAATATACTAATAAGGGAATAAAAGGTTCTAATATAACATAATTTTAAAGGTATATATAAATCAATCGTATATAACAATTTTTCTTAGCCAGGACTTGATCTAGAGAGTCACTTGAGTTCCTGTGGCGTTTATCATCCCGGTTTTACATTGATTAAACGTGTGTAATTCGCGGAGTTGATCTTACGCAGGATGATGCGCTATGCACGTATTGTTTTTTTATGTTAACGCGTTAAGAAACTATTTAATATAGATTTTACCATTTGTGTCTCTCAATGCAATGTTATATGGTGTTGATGTTGCATCCTTTTGTACACGTCCAGTGCTCATTGGTGGATATCATTTATGTAAAAATCAAAAACTAAAGCACCCATCTAGATGAAAAGCAATAATTACATTCTACTTTCTATCTCGACAGAGGCTATGAGTTATTACAAAGTCAGTTGCATCCTAGGTGACTCTGTATATCATCAATGCTATAAACGAGTGGGCTTAAGTCGATTAAGAGTCTTTAAAAACAAGTTGGACACAAAAAAATTGTTTCATGATTTAAATCTAAGCTGACTATTAAAATTATTATAATTAGAAGCATTTAGGTTGTTCCTCACTTTGAAACACAAAGTGAGAAATGATTCAAGATACATTGATGACCTAGCTCACAATTGTGGGTGTGAGAGTGTCGTGTATTGTGACGCTCTATTGACTATAAGTGTGAGCAAGTTATTGGGTACCACGGGGTGAGGCAACTTTAAACTCATAATATAATAATGATTAATATTATTCTTATATATAAAATAGTACTACTTATAAATTTTGTATATTTTATGATATCTATATTGATTACACTAATAGATAGCTGTTATATAATTTACTTATCTAAAATTAGTACAATAAAGATTAATAAAACATATTTGTAATAAAGGAAATAATATTATTATGAAAAGACTTAATCTAATAAACACTTTTATTAAATAATTACCAGAAAAAGAATAAAAAACTCAAGGATATTTAGTTAAGTATTTATAAATTAAAAATCACGAATCTGTCGGGGAACATTATTATATAATAGTAAAATAAATTATAATATTTTATGTATACTATATGTATTATATGGTAAATCTATATTAGTATAGGGTGCAATAAAAAATAGTAAAAAACATTATTATTATTTAAGTCAGAAATAAATTAATTAGATAATTAACTTGGAGTAGTATATATATAGTATATAGTGGTGAAATTTATCACAATCAATATGTATAAATATATATATGTATAGTCATTGGAAAAATATATATATATATTAGAAAATGATGAGTATGCAATATTAACTAATGTAAAAATTATATTATGTTTAAAATTATCTCATGACTCGTACGTAAATGAAAATTACTCGATAGTGTATGATAAATATATAATTTATTAATATATAAGAATTAAGAATATAATATATTTATATTAAAGATTTGTCAATAATTTTAAAATTTGATACAATGTACGCTGAAATACGAAGTATCGTGTATATATATATATTATACATATATATATATGATAGCATTGAGTGTGATATCCAAATTAACAACTTATTTGAGGGTGGATGGAGGTGAGTGAGTAGTGGGAAAAGTGAGTATATAAAGATAACTCAATATATCTTAGCTCTTAGTAGAGTGCTCATTAAAATATTATCTCATATTTTATATATGTTAATACACTATGATATATATATATATATATATACTTGAGCTATTATTTACATCAAACTATCGCCGAAACTTAGTCATCAGCTAATGTACACATAAACCTAAAAAGACTAGATTAAGTATGTATATAATACTTATACCAGAAGTCACATCTATCTCTCATATCGATTTTATGAACTATCAAAACATTGTTTAAATAATGATACTGTTCGTAACTCTTACGATGAGCTGAGACAGTCTGACTTTTACAGTAAAAGATATATTCTAATGTCTGACAGTTTAAAAATAGATAGATCAAAGGAAAGCATTTTTAATAAATATTGAAAACTCACAAGAGTATTTATTGGTTTTGGAGTTACATCTATAAATCTAAAGGGATTTTCAGATGTAATTGAATCTTTAGTAGTTGTAGATGGTAATTTTAAAAAATTACCATGCTTAGCAAAAAAAAAAAGATGAATCAGATATACTGGTTGAAACTAAGTATTATTATGAACAAAAAACAGGCTTTTCTTGTCCAAAAATCAAAAAGCCATTTTTTCGGTGTTTTATTTTATATCATACGAGCATTAGGGGACGATACGAAGAACGAAATTATTGGGGGGGAAGAGAGTTTTCATCTAGCTCAGGGTGGTCGGAGATGGGAGATACAAATTTGTCATTTTTTTTTTAATGCCTTAAAAAATTTTTTTTTTTTGAAAAGAAATATTGGTTTTCGATATTAAGTAAAAAATATTGATATATCGATATATCCCCTAAGAAAATATCGGCCAAAAATATCGATATATCGAGACAAAAATATCGATATTTCGCATATCGATATATCAGTAATCGGAATTCCCTATTATATATATCCTCAGGTGTATGATTATAGTATATATATATATATATATATATATATATGTATATTATATACTATATATATATGATAATATTATATATATATATATATATATTATTATATATATATTATATATAGTATATATCATATATATATAGTATAATATATATATATATTATATATATTTATATTATATTATATATATATATATATTATATCATATATTATAATATATATATTGTATATAATCCAGTATTTTTATAATAAACAATCAGCATTTGTTTATTTTTATATTAACAATCAAAAATATTATATCACCCACTTATATATAGACAACCTATGACAATAATTCATACTGAGCTGTCCACATCTACATACGAATTAGTGAGGCTAGCAAAGTACATTAAAACCTGTTTTTTACCAAATTAAGACAACCTATGCAATAATTCATATAGCACAGAAAAAAGCAAAATTAAATTTTTCAGCGAATAAATATAACAAAAAACAGATAAAAGGCTAACCAATTCCTTCTATTCTAGATACTGAATTGAATATGGGGATTTTCTGTTGTTTCACGTCAGCCCATACCAGGTAAACCTAAAAGATTCTTAAAAAGAAATAAAAATCAAATTCCAGAGCCACAATATATATATTTATATACATTAATAAAGTTATGTATAGAGATACAGTACAAATAGAAAGAAATGGACCACAAGAAAATAATCAAATACTCTATGACCGTCCAAACAGATCACAAGTTCCCCTTTAACACAACAAGCATGACAAATATAATTAACCACCCTATTTTAACATTAACAGATAGTGTAAATAATAACCGAATATATTAATGAATGAGCAACTAACAGAAAGAATAAAAAGGTACTTGCGAATAAAATATGAAAAAAATCGATAATTATCATTGCGGGAGAAAGCACAAATATATGACTAAAATCAAATTCGAATTATGAAACAATGAACATTACTATTAAAAAAGTTTATCAAACTCTAACTCATCGTAATTGCATCTAAATTGAAAAATAACTTCCAGTCTTTGAAAAGGAGGTCAAGGAAGGAAGTATCTTGAATGCAAGACTCTCCGCATCTGATTTAATTTTCATTGTGATATATAGAATTGTTTTAAAAAAAGTTTTTTAGTGAAGAGTTAAAATAAAAAAATCCATGTAGAAAGTATTAAAAAACAATTTGTTATGGTGTGTTAAAATATAATAATAATAGCTAATTGCTCATAGATTTACTTACTACAGCGGAGGAAAAATACTAAACAACATTTGTTAAACAAGTAAAAACTATTAAACGCCTTATATATTAGTCATAATATATATTATTATATATATATAATATATTATATATATATATATATATATATATATATATATATATATATATATATATATATTATATTATAATATATATATTATAATATATATAATATATATAACGGTATAATTGATATATGATATATATAGATAGTATATATATATAGTATATATTATATATATATATATATATATATATATAGTATATATATATTTAAAAAAGCAAAAATTTATAAAGGAATAATGATATTTGAAAAAACACATCTTGCTCTTTTCGCATATTTTAGTAATACAAAAATACAGCTATAGTTGGTACAAAAATAGTTTTAATTATAAATTATTTTGGAACGTAAAATAATGCTTAAATCTGCCCAATTCTTTTAAAATTTTATATAATTACAGAAGCAGATTGTGTTAAATACAATAATCATCATCTCTGCAACGGATAATGGGTTTCTTTTTTCTGCACAACTCTATGATGATTGTCTAAAGCAGGACATTCCTATTCAGTCCCGTGGCGTGCTGATATTGTAAAGAAAGATTGAGATATAGGTGTGATTTTTGAATGGCATTACCTATAACAACAAGAAATGGGTTCAGCAACTCACCAATGAACTGTAAAGAATGATTTTACTTGAAGGCGACACTATTCTGGTTGTTGAATTAGAATATTAATCTCATCAATCGGGGAAGTTTTGCGAAAGTTTTTGTGACCCCCTTTCCTCGTTCTAGGCTAATGTATGTTAAAAACGATTGTTGACTGAAGAGCCACTTGAAAATAATGCAACTCGAAGAGTTTACTTGATAAACGGCAGTCTCCGAGAGTTTTACTTGATAAGGGCAAACTCGAAGAGTTTACTTAAGTGGAACTTCAGAAGAGTTTACTTGATAAGTGGCAACTCCGAGAAGTTACTAAGGGCAACTCAGAAGAGTTACTTTGGGCAAGCGCAACTCCGAAGAGTTACTTAAGGGCTATGAACTCAGAAGAAGTTACCTAAAGGCTAACTACGTAAGAGTTACTAGGCAACTACGAAGAAGTTTACTTAAGTGGCACTACGAGAGTTACTTGAATAGGGCAACTTTACGTATAGAGTTACAATTGATAAAGTGGAACTCCGAAGAGTTACTTAAGGGTAACTCAGTAAGAGTCACTAAGAGCAAACTCCAGGAAGAGTTACTAAGTGGCAACTACGAAAGTAGTTACAAGTGCACTACGAAAGAGTTTACTTAGGTAACTCAGAAGAGTTACTGTAAGGGTAAACTCATAAGAGGTCATCAAGAGCTAACTCAAGAAGAGTTAACTAAGGGCTAACTACGAAGAGTTTAATGATAAATGGGC
>JABUQX010035352.1:0-37500 GCA_015478945.1 Trachelipus rathkii
TTTGTTTAATATAATTTCTTTATTTAAAATTTTAGTTCAAAAGTATTTAAAACTTTTAGGATAGTTTATAAAATTTTTAAAAACCAATAAAGTTGGATCATAATAATAATAAATTTCTTATTGATAACAAATATTTTATTGTTATATGATTTTTTATATTAGTTTTAAGAATAAACTTTGAAATAATTTTTAGTTATATTTTTACAATGAGTAATATAAATGTTACGTGTTTAATTAATCATAAAATGTTTTATAATAAATTTTATACGTTTTATATTAAAAGTGATGTGTGTTGTAGTGTGTTGTGTGTGTGTGTTGTTGATGTTGTGTGTGTGTGTGGTGTTTGTGTGTGTTGTGTGTGGTTCTATTTAAGTTAATTATCATAAGCAAAGTGAAAGAACCATCTAAGTTATTATATATTAAAAATTTACAATTTAATAAAAATAATAAATTTTATAATATATTTAATAACATATATTTATTTTTGTTCTTTATTAATTGTAAATACAAGTAATTAAATATTTAAAATAAATAAATTTTACATTATAATGTTTCATTATGTTATTAGTTGAGTTGTAACGAGGTAGAAATCTAGAGGAAGTAGCTAGATAAGCAGAAAGTTAACAGTAAAGCAGGTTATTTTAACAGTAATATGCGAGTAATATTTCACTTAAGCAAACATAGCTCATATTATATATATATAGGCGTAATATACAAATCGCATACGATACCTTTATGATTGTTGTTAGTGTAACACCTCTATTGATTTTGATTTAGCAGCTTTTATCAGTGACATTGTATTGATTCATAATTCTTATCAACATAAGAGCATGTTAAATTTGCATGAGAAGTTTATATTAACTTAGTTAAAAGTTCAAGTTTTATCAGTTATACTTAGTCAGTATTGCAGAATTAGTTATAAGCAGTAACATTGAGTTAAGCGTATAATTTAGCAGTAATCATAAATGCTATTTACTACTATCTTTTTCTTTTATTGTGTGTTTTTTCTTTTACTAGTGTATTAACTACTTTTTATTAAATTAATAACACCTTTATTAAATTTGTATGTTTTATAATGTATATTTTTTTGTTTTTAATACATTATACATTATGTTATCAAATATTTGATATTTTATCGTAAATTTAAATGAATGTATATATATTTTTGGTACCATTTGTGCTTTTTTTCTTCTTTTACTTATATTCATTTCTTAAAATTATTTAATTTATTAGTATTAAGTATATAATATATTAAATAGTGCTGTGTACGTGGTATAAGTGTTAATTGTCGTTATCTTGTGGTGTGTGGTTGTGTGCTGTGTTATGTGTTATTATGGGTTTATTAGTAAGTGTCCCTATTGGAGAGATGTAGTTGCTTATATTAGTTGTCATATTTTTGTATGTGTTAATAAGTGTCATAGTGAATGTGTGTAATAAATAATAATAAAAATGTATAAGTGTTAGGAAGTATCCTAGCAGCCTTTGTAATTTTTATACTTAACCATCATCGAATCCTTCATATCCCTTTATTATAACAGTAGGGGTTATTGATTCACACCATTATTTAGGGCTTTATTCTTAGGCTCAGGGGAGGCTATTGATAAGGCTTGTATAAAAAGTGGCAACTTTTTTCAGTATTTTTGGCATTTCTTTCCTTATTGTTGAGCACTTCACTTTGGTCACTATGTGTGTCATCTCCACTTAATGGCACATCAACTTGGCATCGTTGTGCACTCATTTGCACTTCCATTATGGCATCTCACTTCTGCTGCACTTCACTCTGGCACTTCATTTCTAATACTTCATAGAATAATCATAGAACTACTAATAGATACATTCACTAGATACTCTTTTCAAGAAATGATTGGGTAATCTCATCAAAGCCTCAAATATAGTTACTACATTAGGTCATATAAAAGTACATTTGTCCAAATTGTACCGTGAATACAAAAGGGTTTTGAATTTGAAAAACTTTTTTTGTGAGGAATTTTGATATCTACCATGGAAGACCAAAGTGTTGGTCGAAAAATTAGGGGCTGCCTAAAATTAAGTGATTGGTCCATATAAATCAGGGTGGCTTAAAATTTTTGACCCATTTGGAATGACAAAAAGGGTGGGGTAGTGGTGTTTTGTACGTGTGTATTTTAAAGTGTTAATGTCAGTGTCTAATGTTGGTAAAATGTAATAGTTGTTCATGATAGTGATGTGTGTTAATTAAGTGTTCCTTATAGTGAATGGTGGTTAGTATTAAGTGCCATAGTGTTTCATGTGTGTTTAAAGTGACTAATAGTGTGTTAATACAGTGTCATAAAGTGGTTAATAGTGTGTCATATGTGCTTTAAATTGTAAGTGTCTATTGGGTAAATGTAAGTGTGTAAGTAATCTGTGTGTGTACAGTGCCATAGGTGAATGTTGGTGTTATATAGTTTGACATTATTGTGTGTATTATAGATAAACCTTGGTAATGCGAATTGTATATCTTATTTTTATGTGTGTGTGTGTGTGTGTGTGTGTGTGTGTGTTGTGTGTGTGGTGGTGTGTGTGTGTGTAGGGGTGAAATATATATTTTTTATTATATATATATATATTTTTTATATATATTCTGTATGATATATTGTGTTATCATTTATTATTTTTTATTTATTTATATTTTATATATACTTTTTTATTTATATATTCTATATATTATATATATATTATAAATAATTTATTGTATATTTATTATCTTTATATTATATTTTTTATTTATCTATTTATTTATCAAAACAATATTTTTTTATATATACT
The DNA here is from genome assembly GCA_015478945.1 of Trachelipus rathkii. NCBI lineage: Eukaryota > Metazoa > Arthropoda > Malacostraca > Isopoda > Trachelipodidae > Trachelipus > Trachelipus rathkii. Next base: position 2,788 of record JABUQX010035352.1, read on the forward strand.
ATTATATATATATTCAAGATTTTTATTAATAAAATATTTTTTTAGTTTATTTTTATATTTTTTATTTTTTTTTTTTATGTTTTACTTATTTATGCTGTTTCTTTTAATGTTATTATATATTTTTTATAAGTTATTATTTTTTTTTATGTTTCGGTTCAGATACTTTTCTCATATTTTCTCATAGGACTCTTTTGACAAGGTAAATTTAATTATTCAATAGGGGTCTCTGAGCATATGTTTTGGGGTAGTTTTGTTGCCATCGTTGTTTAGTTAGTCTCTTGTAGCTACGCAATACCTAGTTACCGGAAAGAAATAAAAATAGGAAAGAAAGAAGTATTGCACAATTAATGTAAATACATCATTTAAAAATAATTAAATATAATAAATAATATATACTAATATATATGGTCAATAGTTATTAAAATACTTAACTGATTTGAATTGTATTATATATATTTATTGTCGTATATTAAAAGCTGACTTAAGTTTCCATTGGATGGCATAGTATACTATGGGGCGAAGATTAGATGGACATGAAGCATGTTTGGGTAGTTATAAAAAGCCAATTTGATTTTTTTTTAAAATATGGATTTTTTAATGAACTTTTTTATTTTTCTAAAAATACATATGGTTTTAGTCCGTAAAATGCTTGTACCACCATTTATCCAAGCATCATCTCTCTACAAAATAATAATTTTATTTATTACAATTTTAATTTTAAGTTATTTTTATAAGTTTAAATTTAATTATTAGTATAAAAAATATTAATTTTTAAGTTTTATCTTATTATATTATTATGTTATAGTCATTATATTTATTTTATTATTATTATTATTTCTGATTATATTTATTATTTTTATTTTATTTGAGTTATTATTGGTTAATTAATTCGGCTATTTTTAATTAACATTATGTATAGTTCAATGACTGAGCAACGGTTGTGTGGTTTTGTTTTTTATGCTTATGTGAGTTCTCTCTATGCTTTTTCTCTTTCTGTTTTCAGTTTGGTTCGATAATCTCTCTCTCTCTCTCTTCATCATCTCTATTAACTCTCTCTCTTCTTCTTCTATCTATCTCTTTCTCTTCTCTCTCTTTCTTCTTCTTTCTCTCTCTTTCTTTCTTTTCCGTTTCCTTTATATATATATATTTTATTTTATATCATTATTTTATTAGTTATATATTATATATATATATATATATATTTATTATATTATCTTGTATATCTTTTATTTAATATATATATATATTCTTCTTCATTTATATTATTATATATTATATATATTTATATATATATATTTATTATCAATTATATTTATCTATTAATTATTTTATTATTATTTTATATATTTATTATTATTATTATATTATTATATTATTATTTTATTATTAGTTCATTATTTTATTATTAATTAATTATTTTATAATTATTATTATTATTATTATTATTATTATTATTTGGATAGCTTAACGTGGGCCATGCTTTTAATAGACCTTTGAAAATTGAATTTTATAATTATTCTTCCTTAATTTTAACGTACGCTGTGAACGGGTTTATGGGTTGGTTTGTAAATGGTTTTAGGTTCAAGGGTGTTTGCGCTAGAGGTTAGTTAGTGTACGACGTTCTCTTTTTTTGAAGATATTTGTACACGGTGAGAACTCTGAACGGTGAAGACGATAAGGCCTTGCAGGTGGTTAAGGAATAGGGTTAAGAACTTAGATAAAAATGAGGTGGTTAAAAGTAGAAGGTTAAGAACAGAATGTAATAAGTTGTGGAAAACTGTGGTTGTGCGTAGGTGATGTGTGTGTGTGGTGTGGTTGTGTTAAGTGTTTGTGCGTTGTTGTGTGCCGTATGTTGTGTTTGGTGTGTGTGTGTGTGTGTTTTGTGTAGCAGATTTGTGGTGGTGGGACGGGTCCTGGTGGAACGGGATTATTTCAAGAGGTGATGGACACAAGGCGTGTGGAGGATGTGAACCTATTCGGTTCAGGTGGGATGGGAATTAACGCGCCGGGCGGAAATCGCGGGCTGCAGAAAACGCGGCTGGTCTTTTGCTTGATTCGTTCTACCTGCGGGTGTCGCGGATTTTGATTCGTTAAATCAATAAGAGTTTTATAGACTCCATTCTTACATTATAGGGCTAAGCGGGCCTAATTTTAATAATACTTTAAAATATTTACATCATAGTGGAGCAATTAAATTGACACCATTGGTTCGTATAATTAAATTATTAGGGTTGGTAGCGTAATACGTTACATACGGTTGCTAACTTTGCAATCCGTTTTAGTCGCACCCTTTTTCTCGAAAGGTGCTGCTCTAAAAATTAGGGTCTGTCCAATTAAATTAGGGTTGTACCAAAAATATGTACTTTTGTTGGCCAAAATGTACCCATGGAAATGCTATCATAGAGGGGGGTCGATAATAATAGGTTCATGGCCTAAAATAAGGTCTAAGTGTCAATGTAAAAATTATTTGACTATAAAAAAGGTCAAGGTCAGTCAAGGTCAAGGCAAAAAAGGTTAAGACATCAAGGTCAAAAAGGTCGGTAGGTGGTCAAGGTCATTTTCCTCCGAAATCCCCTTGGTACTTTACTTGATTTTTTTTTTGTTTAGATTTTTTGATGTAATGTTTTTTAGAGTTGTGTGTGTTCGTTTATATTATTTTTTTCTTTTTTTTTATTTGTTTTTCTTGGTGGCTTGTTGCGTTGTGTGCGTTTTGCTGTGCATGGTGTTGTTGTTGATTTCTAAGCAGTGTATTTCGGTCGAAAATGTTGTTCGTGGATGGGAGCGAGCGAGAACTTGGGTGGAAGTTTCGCATAATTGTGATGAAAGTATTATCATCACTCCAGAGCGTATAGTAGGTTATTATCGCTAACTGGTAGCTGTAGACAGCATATATATATATAAATATATATATAATAGTAGTTGGTTTATGTAGTTTTGTTTTGGAGGGTTATGTCGTAGGTATGGCTGTGCAAAACAACCATTTCTACTTTTAAAGCAAACTTGGTTTAGTAATTACTATAATCCTTTTATGTTATATTGCTATTTAGTTTGTAAGTTTTTTTATCTATATGAGTTGTGAGTATCTATGGTTAGTTAATATATATTTTTTTGTATTATATGGTGTTTTTAATTGTTTTTGGCCACTGATAAGATATCACTCTTTGTTGGTCTTAAATATTGAGTCAAATTAGGTTTATTCCGTTATTTATTTAAATTTCCACTATTTAAATTCAGTTATACATTGTTTAAAATGTTATAGTATGATTATAAACTGTTAAATATATTATTTGTTATCTTTATATGATATGATTGGTGTTTTTCTTTAATTTTACTTATTAATTATTCTATTATTTATAAATTTTATTTGAAACATTAACATATATTGTTAATTTATATCTAATCTTATAATTTTCCGCATTTTAATCCTTATTCTATTATTATATATATATTTTTATTATACTTCAAACAAAATGCTCTTTTTTTTAAATATCATCTGCTTATCTGTCCTTTGTATTAACTTATATTTATCCTTTCTTTTGATCTCTTTACTTTTATTATCACTTCAGTTCTTATTCAGATTATATTGTATAGGCTCAATATTACGCACTTATGTATATTTTTCACTACTAAGCTTAGTTTTTGGGCCACTAGTATATTATTTACTTACTAGTATCCTGGTACATAGTATATATTTTGAGACGCCCGCATGTTTTTTCCGTATACACCTCACTTCCCCTACTATTGCGGGCCCCCTAGCCACGTTGTATTTATACGTGAGTCCCTTTCCTCACTCTCCCATTTATCCCTGCCTTTACGCTTTTACCCCTTCCTTCTTTTCACCCGCTCTGAGCCTGCGTACTGCTCTAATTGAAGTATTATTACTCGCCCCTTATCAGAGAGGCCCTTAGTTTCCGTATTATTTACTACTCACCATTTATCATACCCTTCACGATTTACGTCGTTAGTTATAGCTTTTCCTTACCGTATATATCACCAGTATCTATCTATAATTCGTCGCTTACTCAACCCCTCACTCGGAGGACTTTCTATATATATATCTACTCCATTCCCATCTCACTGTATATACCATCACCCTACACGTGAGTATATGCGGGCGGTGTAGATTCTTATATCTAGTACCATCACACGTATCATACTGATTATATCATTTATTTTAACCACTTACTGTTACCTTATTACCTTTTTTGCTACTGAGGCCTATTTAGTTCTACTATTCCGGATTTGGTCGGTCTTTATACTAATTCTGTCGTCTATTAATTAACTATTATTCACTTATACGTATTATATATATCATCTTTATTATAATACTCCTTTTTATTCTTCTCTTTCTTCTTCTTCTTTCCTTTTTCTTCTTCTCTTCTTCTTCTTTCTTCTTCTTTCATTTCTGCCTTTCTCTTCTTCTTTTCCCTTCCTTTTCTTCTTCTTCCTTCTTCTTCTTCTCTTGCTTCTTCTTCTTTTTTTTTTCGTTCTTCTTCTTTTCCTTCTCCAATACTTTTATTATATATGTAAATGACATAGAGATGATTATTTTAAGCATATCTATAATTCAATTGTATTTGAACTACGTAAATTAAACTTGGAATAATACGCATAAAATTTGTGGGATAAGATTCAATCACTCCAGATAAGCTGATTTGTAATAAGAGTTGTAAATATTAGTCTATAAAACTGTGGCAAATGGGAAAATTTAATACGGATAAATGTAAGGTTATATATCTCGATTTTTTAAATCGGAACAATGGAGTATGTTTTTGATTTCAAATATATGATGTACTCCTTTCAGTTGATAATCAATAAGTTGTCAAGTGAGTGAAAAGGATTTAGGGCGTATTAATTTAATAAGGATTTAAATATTATTGCCAACAATGTGCTGAAGCTGTCAAATCAAATCAAATAATAAAGCTCTAGGCTTTATTGGCAGCTCTAACTTATCTGAATATAAATACTAAAGTGGTAATCTTCTCACATATAAACTAATTAAGTTTAGACCTCTACATCTGGAAATACGCAATGCAGTTGTTGGAGTCCTCTATTTTTCTCCAAAAGGACATTGATAAAAAATTGAAAAAGAAATTCTAATAGAAGGGCTAACCAATATTAAATACCAGATTGAGAGTATTCTCTAAATACGAACATTACGACTACGTATGAATTAGAATCTACAATTTCCTATTAGAGACAAGAAGATATAGTGGAAAATTAATTGAAGTTTTTAATCAAAATATCTACATTTATTGCAATGGATACATATTAATATCAATATTTATATTTCATGACAAAAATTACATAGGTTGTTTTTTTTTACTGCTGTATTCATCTCCGTAAGTAATTAGTGGCATAAACTTTTTGTCTATATACAACGATGTTCAATTATCCCAATATTTGTATAGAATTTCTTCACTTACGATGTAATTTGAGAATGATTGGATAGTCTTCTCTTATCTTATCTTTAGAGGAGACCTCCAGTGGATAAGCCATTGAGACCGACCCTCTAAGCCTTTAATACAAATGACAACGAGCTATTTTGAACTTCAATTGGAATGGTAATTCCTTTTCTGTCTCCGTCTATGCTATTCATATTCTAGAAATATGTTACCGTCTGTCAGACATAAAATTTATCTATTCACTCCGTAGATGCTATCTTAAATTACATTATTCTAACTGTCTATTTTTCTATAACTAACAAACCCGTCAAATGTTTCGTAAATTAAAGACGTTCATCAGAACTCGCTGGAGGCGTTTCTTAATAGGGGTAATATGGTTGTCTCCATATTTTGATTTTGCACCACTTCTTGAAAATGGTTTCTTTGTTCGTGATTAGCGGCGACATCTGAATAGATAAAAATATTTTAGAAATGTAAATTCTGGCATTAAAATCCTCGAATTTAAGAAATGAGAAAATATAGAAGTTCTAATCTAAGAAAGGAGAAACTATAGATGTTCGAGTCTAAGAAAGGAGAATATATAGAAGTTCGAATATAAGAATGGAGAAACTATAGAAGTCATTGCCCAAAAAACAGCTTTGAGAAACAAAAATGGTTTCTTTGTTCGCGATTAGCGGCGGCATCTGAAGAGATAAAAATATTTTAGAAATGTAAATTCTGGCATTAAAATCCTCGAATCTAAGAAATGAGAAACTATAGAAGTTCGAATCTGAGATAGGAGAACCTTAGAAGTTCGAATCTAAGAAAGGAGAAACTAGAAGTTAAAATCTAAGAAAGGAGAAACTATGGAAGTTCGAATCTAAGAAAGGAGAAACTATAGAAGTTCGAATCAAGAAAGGAGAAACTATAAAAGTTAAAATCTAAGAAAAGAGAAACTATATAAGTTCAAATCTACGAAAGGAGAAACTATAGAAGTTCAAATCTAAGAAACGAGAAACTATATAATTCCGAATCTAAGAAAGCAGAAACTATAGAAGTTCAAATCTAAGAAACGAGAAACTATAGAAGTTCAAATCTAAGAATGGAGAAACTATAGAGGTTCGAATCCACTAAGAAAGGAGAAACTATGGAAGTAATTGCTCGAAAACAACTTTAAGAAACAAAACTCAAAGAAAATAATCACAATCCATTACGATTTCATTCTTTTTTTATTTCTTATGTTGAGATTTTTCATATCATCTTTAAGGCCCATATTTATGAATAGCCCTTTTGTCTGCCTTTAGGTAAGCATCACTTCAAATCCTTTCTTTAAAGGAAAATCAAATTTAAGAACGCTCTTTTAGATTATTTTGATTTAAGGAAATCTTGACGCCACAGAAATCTTGGCAAAATTTTGAACTTGGGCAAAATAGCTGTGAACCTGCTTGGAGATCTGTTAAGATTTTATTTCACGAACGGCAGCCATCATGTTTTTTTCATTGTACAATTTGTCGCTCTTCTTTTTTTTATTTATTTCATTTGTTGGTTCTTATTATGTAGATGATTTTGTCAAATATGTACTTTTTGTGGAAGAAAATACTTAGAAACCGCCTAAATAGGCTCTCACACTGGAGAAATAGGCACCGTGCAACTAGCGACCGGCCCTAACTTTCCATGACCAACAGACAATTTTGAATAGGTCAATGAGTTGTACATTGTTCCATCTATCATGTAAGAACGGTTTTATAAAAGAGAAGAAAGAAAAAGGAATTTAAAGAGAAGTAAGGCACTCTTTCAGTAGAAACTTGGATTGAAGAAGGAAATTATTGAGTTTGTGTAGAATCAACCTTCAAGAAAGAACCTTCTGATATTAATTGATATTTTAGCACTATAAATTTGAAATCTTTAAAAAAAGTTAAGCAAATTAATAATGAAATAATTTTAAAAAATTAACATGAAACAAGAAAAAAGTTTGGGATAATGTTTCTAATATATTATATAATATATATATAATATATATATACTATATATATAATATAATAATATCATATATATATATATATATATATAATATATATATATAAATATATATATATATATCATATATATATATATATATATATATGAAATGATTTGTGTTTGAAAAGAATGGATGCTTCTTCTCTGTCATGACAAATGAAGATTTTCTTGGCATGGTTTATACGGTGAGCAGGGCCTAGCAACGCCGATCCTTTCCTCTTTGCTTGTACTTGACTCTTGGCCAGCGTTGGAATCTTATGCGAATAGAAGCATGATCCTCTGGAAACTCTGGGAGAGGGGAGTTTTGAGGCCTTAATGAAGAAGATGCAGTTCCACTGAAAGGGTGAAACCCTACTTGAGTGTATATAGCTCAAGGACTAGCATCGGAAAGCATTTAAGATGAAGAAATAGTTATCTGGAAGTGCTCTAGGATCAACAGAGGGTTTCGTGGCCAGAAGAAAAGATGCCTGGTCCTAAGCTGACAGAGCGAAAGACCCTACCCTGGGAGATGGTAAAATATATATATATATATATATTATATATAGTAATATATATATATATATATATTATATATATATATTATATATATATATTATATATATATATATATATATATTATTTATATATGATATAATATAGTATATAGTATATAGTATATTATATATATATATATAGTATATATATATATGTTATTTAATATATATATATATATATATATATATATATATATAATAGTATATCATATATATATTATAGTATATATATATATATATATATATATATATAATATATATATATATATATATATATATATATTATATAACTATATTATATATATTTATATATATATATATATATATATATATTTATATATATATTATATATAAATTATATATATTATATATATTATGACTATAATATATTATATATAATATATATAATAATATATATATATAATATATATATATATATATATATATATATATATATATATATATATATACAGGTAATATATAAATAATTACTGCACACGAATGAGTCGTTCAAGCAGACTGAATAAAATTTCGAATTTTTGTTTTTCTTCATAAAAAAATGCAAAATAATATTGTGTTTAATTTGCAAAAAAAAAAATGAAAAGAAAACAAAAATAATAAAATGGAAATGTATTAAAAAACAAGATTATAGAAACGTTTCTAGTGAAATATGTTAATGAATTTGTGCTCGTTTTAATATAGTATTATATATAGTATATATATAATATATATATATTTATATATATTATAATACTATATATATATTATATATGTATATATTAATTATATATATATTATTATAGTATAATATATATATTATATAATATATATATATTATATCATATATATATATATAATATATATATATAATAATGATATAATATATAATATATATATACTACTATAGGTAAATATCGAGCTTTAACCACAGTATATACATACTTAGATATATGTATAAATTCCGGAAATCGATATTGCAATATATATTTAAATCCGTGATATTATATATTATCGTGAAGTAATATTCTAATGAGGTCCAGATCAGTAATGTATTCAGTATCATTATTAACCGTATTAATATATTATATATATATTAATAATATTAATTATATATATGATTATATTATAGTAATATAGTCTTTTAGTAATTATTATATATTATATAATATTTATATATATATAATAATAATATATATAATATATTATAACACTATATATATTATCGATATTAAGCATATATTCGTATATTTAATTAATGTATATCTATGAGATAATATATATACTACTAAAAGTTAAATCGATTTATACGGTGAGTTTATCGACCAACAATATCGAAGAATAAACTCTAAAAAAATTAGTGCTGCCGAAAAGAAAAGTAAAATAGATATTATTACTCATAATAATATAATATTATGAGATATATATATTAATACTATGTATGTTAATTGTGTGTACGATGATAAGAATTAGCTAACTTAGTTATAATGCGCTTTCAGATTTTAGTTCATTGGCGCTATAGAGAAATCTAGTTATATGCTAAACTGTATATATATATATTTATATATATATATATATATTACAGGTATATCGGATTATATATTATATATTAGTAAGATGTATATCATTTATTGCACTAATTTTCATAATGAAACTTAAAATAGATATATATATTCTAAAGTAATATTTTACCAGTAAATAATTATACATACATGAAAATAAAAAATATAGAAAAAAATAGTATACTAAAATGATATATTATATGATATATACATGAAGCTTGTATTTTAAATAGTAAAATAATTATCATATATTATTATATATATGTATATTACCTATAGTATATATATATATATATATATCACAAATATACGTAAATTATTACACACACGCTAAACTATAATATATGATATTAGTAATATATAATATAAGAACATAAACAAAGTCACTTGACGTCAAAATAAAACTTCAAACCATGTAAATTAATCTAGATTAAGTTAAATAAACTTTTGTTTATACATTTAATTATCAACACTAAATTTTAATAAATTTCATTATTATATCTTGAGTTTAAAAATTGATTCTGTGAATTAAAATTAATGGAAAAATCTGGTTTGATTACTTTAATATTATATGGAGAAATTCAGATATATTAATTCCTCAATCATACTAGTAACAAGATAGCATAGTTATAATACTAACAGCAGTATCAAAAAGTTTAAAGACTTGGAGGACATAAGATATTATGGAGTCTTTATAGTTATAAAACTAACTTGAGAGAATCATATATAATATACAAAACATGAGTATATACACACTAACAGAGTATAATTAGTTAGATGATTTGATTTCCCAGCAAACTAATCTATATATGCTCCTAGCTCGAAACCGCAAATTTTCCCTGACCGGAGGCACAAGGCTGTATTGTCTTATTAATTGTAAAGTGGATTTAGACTAATGTAATTGTGAGAGGTGAGCCTAAGAATAAAGATATATTATCAATGCATTATGTTGTTGATTGAGGATTATTGTAATCAGAATGTAGAAGTGAGAGTAGCACATGATCGTTACTTCACATGTTATGTATTCATTTCACATTTAGATAGAGATACTATTGGGATATGGTTCTACACTTTGTACGAAAGGTATGGATTTCATTGTGTGTGATGCAGCGTATTAGGGATGAAGTTCAGTTAAGAAGAGAGATAGATACGTTCTCTAATTTTAGTAAGCCTAGCCAATACACCCTATGTTAAACACGCCATCAATTGACAGAGCTAGTTAGAGCCGACCTGTCCGAGTTGGTCTATTCTTCTTCTCTCACAACAACGGAGACCAAACAGGTTTCACTTACCACACACAAGAGAGAATACTGTGATCAGTCTTTACAATTATAGCCTAGGGTGAATATATGGCACGCACTATAGCTTTAATATAATAAATAACATAAAACTTCTCTACACGACTTGCAAGTGCGAGTGTCGCTATGATTGTTGAGCGATTGAGAACTGACTCCCTACTCTTTTCAATGCATTATCGTGAATTCAGAATTTGTTTTACAGAAAGACGTCTGCTTTCTACTGTCTCTATCACGACAGTCTTTCAGTCACACAGCGAGTGCTGTGCATGCGTAGAGCCTCGCATAGCCTTTATTGAGTCTGTCAACCCGTGAGACGTCTTAAGACTCAAGTCTTCAGGATTTCTGCCTACTTGCAAGCCAGAATTGAGAGCTTAGTAGTTGTTGCTCGTTCACTGCTCCTGTAATAAACAACAGATTGCTTGGCATAGTTACTATCTTTGGCAGAGCGATCTAGAAATCACAAAAAACCACTTCACTATAGACTATCTATCCTCCAAATATCAAAGCGAACACAACTCAAATCTTATCTATTCTATTTTAATAGACTATCGTACTGAGAGAGAGGATCAGCCTAGTGGTATCTATCATTTCATCGAGAGATAGAGACAGAGTGTCCTTAATATAGGAAGATACATTAATTAGTATTTTTTATTTTTTTTTTATTAGTACCTAGTGTTTCATAAACAGTGTTTATATTATTTCAATAATGATATTATATATATTATATTATATTATATAATTATATATATATATATATATTATATTATATTATATATATATATATAATATATATATATATTATATATATTATATAATATATAATATATATATATAATATATATTATAATTGTTATATATATTTAATTATATACTAATATTATTATATAATATATACTATATATAATATTATAATATAATATATATATATATAAAGATATTACCGCATATTGTATAAATACACCAGTTCTGTTATCACACACTATTTATTTACGGTGTTATCACGTGTGTGTGAGAGAGTGAGAGACCTGCGAAGAATTCACTAGTGTCTACTAATGATCCACATGTACAAATCTAATAAAGATACATATACTTCATTATATCTAACTTATCAATACATTAATAAGTACAATCTAAACGTGACTTTCATGTATTAATGCCATCCACATACATAAGCATACATCTAAATTGTAGTGTAACACTAATCACTTATAATATCTTTACGCACAACTAGGTATATTCTCCAAAATAAATTCAACTCATATAGCTTATAACATATTCTGTATAACTCTCGATCTATGTTACTCTTTATGCTAAGTAGCATTAGCCGTATACTAGTACATCTTATATATTATTAAATCGTCATGTAACTGGATTCTATTATTCTCAAATAATAGAACATTAGAAACATATAAATCTTGAAAAAAGATTTCTGGCAGAGCAGATTAGTCTTATGCTACATACAGAGTTACAGATGATCAGAAAATATATTAATGAGTGGGAATTCTGTTAACTAGCACGTCGGTATATCTCATACTACGAGATGAACAGGATCATGAGTCTTTCTATATTAATCTTAAATTATATCTGCGATATCGTGTTTTAGTGAGTTATGTTACTAGTTTTGCTTTGAAGTAATTGTGAAACTCTTTGCAAACTTTGCTTGAAGGACGTAGTGGGGTCTTTCATACACTATCTTATTCTATTATACACAGTCTTATTACTTGGCTCAGCATATATAACTATTTGTATTGCCTTCTTAGAACGTCAGAGACTAATATTATCTCGAGCGAGTGTGCTATATCTACACTAGTGAACAATCTCAATCAGAGTTCTTCATCATTCTTTGTCTATAATTGACTTTTATACAGCTCAGACCTATGAGCTCTTTATCTGTTAGTCTTCTTAGATAGGCTTTAGGCTGTGTCTCACAATATACGACATAAATCTTTCCGTACGACTACTCATACCTCATCACATCTCCATATCGGTACTCCTCGACTCTTTGCGCTGAACACTAAGTTCGCCTAGCTATATGATAAATATATAAACTCATAATGAAACATGGAGGTCGTCTGTTATAAAATCCAATCACTTTTATCTGCTGAATCTATAAATTTCTGCTCGTCATTATTTGTGTGTGTTCTGCACAACTCTATTCTATGAGTAGTTTTGAGATCTGATATATGACTATACGTTTTAAGATGTTTCATATAGCATTATTGTATAGCTTATGTTCATTCTGGTGTATGCTTTCAGCACGATCAACACTAGACACTGCACACTAGACATCACTCAATTTGCGACAACAGCATCTACATCACAGCGACCAAATCTATCCTGGCCTCTTTCCACTAGCTTGTAAAAAACTTTCCCCGCAACCGGTTAGTTCACACACACACACATTCACTGCACACACAACCACACACTACCTAAAAACAGTGATATGTAATATATATCCAGCGTGAAATTATATGTTCATGTATAATTTAGGAGTGATTTTTTTGTTTGTAATGTTTTTAGATTGTAACAAAATTATTGTCTTTAATAACAGAAGCATTAAAATGAAGTGAATATAATATAGAGACACTATTATTGATCCTTCTAAATGCTTATCGCCTTCAACGTACTTCAGTAATGTCTACTTAATAATAGTTATGAAGATGATGATTTTTTGAAATAAACAGTTCAAACAATGAAATTTAACTTTAACTAGCAACAAGTATACAATCGAACCTCAAAGACTATTATCTATAATATATATTTATATATATATATATATATATATATAATATATATATTATATATATAATATTATATGATATATATATATATAATTAAACTATATAATATATATATATATATAATATAATATATATATAATATATAATATAATATACATATTATATATATATATTATATTATTATATTTTATATTTATATAATATATAGTATTATTATATATAGTATATATATATATCATATATTATTATATATAATTATGATATATATATATATAAGTATTAATTATATATATATTATGATAATATTAATAGTATTATATATATATTATATATATATACAGTTAGAGAAGAGAGAATAGATTAGAGAGAGAGTGAGAAAGAGAGAGAGAGTAGAGAGTAGAAAGAGAGAGAGAGAATAGAGATGAGATGAGTATGCAGAATTAATGAGGTATGATGAGATGGGATAGTAGATGAAGAGAGAAGATAGGAGGAGTAGGAGGTAGAGGAGAGGAGGAGAGTTGGTATAAGAGAGATAAGAGAGAAAGAGGAGAGAGAAGTGGGAGGAGTGCCGAGAGAGAGCTAGAGCATATGATATAGAGTGTGAAGAGATGTGATGAGTTAGTAGATTGTGAGATGTGGACGAATCTGAAGAAGAGTTGTAGAGAAGGGAGCTAGAGAGGGATGAGATTATTGGAAGGAGATGTAAGAAGAGAAGAAGAGTGATTGAGAGAGTAAAGACGAGTATATATGAGGAGTAGAGAGGTTAGCCGGGTTTGTGAGAGTGAGAGGACAGAGGCATGAATGTAGAAGGAGAATGTATACATAAAGAAGAGAGAGGAGGGCAGAAGTGGAAAACAGAAGAGAGTGTACGATGAGGTGTATTAAGAGAGTTATGAGGAATGATAGAGATGTATTGAGATTAAGAAAGAGGAAAACGAAGTGATGCAGAGAGAAGGAGATAGAGGTAGAGAGAGAGATGTATGACGAAGAGGAGAGGAGAGAGGCATGAGAGCAGAGATTAAAGCACGATTGGTAGGAGATGTAGAAAGAGTAGCGACAAGATCGTATGAGGAGATCGGCAGAGAGAGTAGGGTATGTAGAACAGTGAGCATACGTAGATTGTTAGTCAATGAGAAGAGAGAGAGGATTATGATGGCTATAGAGTAGTAGAGAGAGTGAATGAGAGTGAGAGACAGAGAGAGTGTGTAGCATGAGATAGAGAGTATGTAAGATTGACGATAAACTATGAGGAAATGTGACTCAGGAGAAGAAGTCATGTAGGAGGGACGATGTTATAGGTATGAAGAAAGAAAGAGAAGAGATAGAGAGAAGAGATGTGACAGTATGTAGAAAGAGCCTGTTTAGATGGATAGGCTAGTGAGAGACGAGCGGTGAGTAAGCTGACAAGAATAGAACGTGACAGAGTACTTGAAATGCGTTCTTGACGCTACGATACGTGGAAAAGGCATGATACGAGGTCGAGAGCCAGTAGCATAGACTTGCTCTACTTACCTAAGAGCTTGCTTCACAAGTCGCCGAGAGCAGTGACATCTAAACCCGCGGCCAGTCTGGTCCGAGCACGCGCCGCGAGCGCAAGTCAGCATCAAAGCTCCCGGACTCTGAGTCACAGACAAGGGAGAGAGTTGCGCAGGAAGGAGCACCGTTATATATTCAACGTCTCAGCTCATGCTAGAATTGAGTGATAGTAGGATAGGTAGTCTAATATTAGGAATGAAATGGGGGGTTTTCTGCGTTATCAATGTAACCTTATATTGATGTCTCTGCATCTCTTTCTTTCATTTCTGCGTACGTCGTTGAGATCAATGGGGATGAATCCATATATCTTCGACAGATGGCAGCATCTTACGAGTCCGAACGCGAGTGGTCTCTCGTAGTCTAGATGCCTCTATAGATTCACACAGGAACAATACGTTAATGCAATTACTTCCATAGGCATAGAAATTCTTACACAGGATTAGTGGGACCTGGCATGCTCTCTGACGCTAGTAATATCGATGATAACGGAGGTCGTGTACGTGCTCGGGGACTTCTCCATCTATAAGACTACTTGGCCTTAATATATAGAAAACTCTACTCCTACCCTTCAAACCTTCTGTCCGAGCATATTCTCGCCTATCGCAAATATCAATCCCTGTTGCTCCCCATAGATCTAATAACCATTTGCCCGCCAACTACATTCCGCATAACATTCTTCATGATCTAGAATGGGGTGCTATAGAGAAAAAAACTACATCAAGATCTCTTAAGAAGGACAATCATCAATATTTGAGGAATAGTGTAAGTGCAATAAGTGAGAAGTTATTAGTCATCACTAGCAAAGTAGATGATTAGTTATATTAATTCTATATCTAATCACAGAAATACTAGTAATATATGCGTGTATTTATTGAGGTATAGTTACAATGACAATTCCATAAAGCAAAAATCAATTCAATCTTTTATGTTTACCCATTAGATTCTGTCTGAGAGAATGAAAAATAAACTCACTAAGGAATCGCAATGATTGAGCAATACTCTTTGGACAGGCTGTAACTTACAGTAAGACCATCTATTCTAATTATCATTTTCTGAGTCATTATTGATATATGTGCCAATACAGCTCTGAGAGCTATTCAAGATTTTATACATATAGTCAATCTATATGTCAATAAATAAGTCATATAGCTAATGTACTGGTTGCTGTAATGTACGCAGGCCTATTCTTACTGGACTTCCTAAGAAAATGCGTAATTACATAATATTATAAGATATATAAAACTCAAAAGCTCCACTAACAATTATTAAATGCTTCCTAGATCTGTGAGCGAGTGCAGCGATAACATGTTATATACACCTGGCCTCGTTAAACTACATTATAAGATCTACTTTCTTTCCTGGAGAGACGAAGTACTATGTGTTGATTGAATATATAACATCATATTAATATACCATATACAGCTGCACTAAAGATACACAACAATCACTTCGTCACAAACCTTAAAAACCATAAAACAGCCTAATCATATGCTAAAATAGTGATAATTTCACGCTCATAAACAGAAAAAGTATTAACTATAACATAGTTAATATAAGTCATTATAGTCATTACAGTCTTCAACACATCCATACATACCATCAACTCAATGGGAAATATGAGATGAACTTGTGACACAAACTCTACGAAACAGATATAGCGTAAGAATCAGTAGGTTAATTAAGCTGAACTAAACAATATATCAGAAATACTAAAGCAGGATAGAAGTTATATATATTTATGGAACTGTCATCTCCGTCGCCCTCCTTATATATATACATCACGAATCATCAATACATATCCTCATTATTCCACCAATTATACACGTATAGTATGAAAAAAAAACTATATATACTAGTCAACAGAATAATGTAAACTCTGGCTTACCTAAGTACTATGCCGAACCATGTCTTCATTATGGTTATTTAGGAAAATTTTAAAACTTTCCGCTGACTTTTATTAGAGTAATCTTACCCGACGTATACAGCATATTTAAATATAGATTATGGAAAATACTATATAATATATTTTTTTTATCTATTCAAAATATAAAATAAATTAAAATAATCTATCCCTGACTTTCCGCTGGACCAATTTTTTTATCTCACGCATGACTTACACATAGAATGTAAAGCATGTCGACCCCTGATACTAACTAATATATATACAGATATAATGATATACATCTATACTATTTATAACTATGACTAATTATATATATATATATTATAATCAATATAGTATATATATTATATATATATTGATATTTAATATATATTATATATATATTAATTATATATATATATCATATAATTAAAAATCATATAGTATAATAATAATAAATATAATATAATATATAAACTAATACCCCTCACTACAACTAACACTAACCTAATAGTATATAAATATAATATATATTATATATAGATTATTATATATATATTTATTATATATATTATATATATATAATCATACATATATTATTAAAGAAAAAAAAATATACAATATACAAACCTATATAATATAACTAAGGTTATGAAATCGGCATATAAATAATACTAATAAACAAATATTTAAATTGAGAGAACAAATATAGCCTATATCAGACCACCCGGCAGCAGTATCAGCGTCACCACACCTCATAAACATCATACATAAAACCAATATAATAGATTTAAATACATAGACAATTATCTGATCATAACCTTACCCCGCTACTTGCACACAGAAATATACTATAACTACTCTCTACAAGGAGTACCATACTATGATGCACCTGCATCTTTCTGGGTGCAACCGAGTAATCTATCGAACGCTAACACTACTACAGCTCACACGACTTCTCTATTATATCTTTTACCTTCTCTGATCACTCGTAGGAAACCGGGTCAGTCACTACATTATATGAAGTCATGTGAGCTTTGGACTTCCTAAGGAAGCTAAAGTAGTGTGAGTACCCCATCTATATTATCAATTTCCTGCAACGCTCATCACTCACGCTCAGCATAATAAAGTAATGTATATGATATAGTTTGTGCATGTTATTAAAGTGTAGAGTTATATGTACTCTAGTATTGTATAATTATATATATAATATATATAATTATATAATTATTTATATTATAAATATATAGTATAATATTATATATTATATTATTATATAATTATATTCAATATATAAATTACATAAAGTACTGCCCGAATTATTAGGGTACTCTTCATAGTAAGCCGACGGGAATCAGATGAGGGTATCGTGGACGTACTTATATCCATAACACTTCACCGAATAGGAGGTAGAAGTGACTTGAGTAACGTCATCTGACAACGTACAGCCCAACTACCAATAGAGTCACTGAGGTATACTATACCTACGCTATAATGGCAAGTATACTGGTAGAATCACGCCTTAAATCAAGCACACGGAGTGGGGGAAATATAGTCCTTACCTCTTTCAGCTGTCAAGGCACTCTACAGATCACTAGGAAATGGAAGTGCGTACACGATACACTTCACCACAATGCCTCAGAAGTTACAACCCAAACTTCTCCGAAATCTCTTACTTATACATCTTCATCCATCTAGTATTTTTTAAATAAAGAATTTATATTTTTTATGAGACTACTACTGGTGTACCCTCAAGACGGTAATCCTTTAGTGGTTACTTATTAATTATATTATTATACTTATTCTTTGAAATAGGTATTTATAATAAACCAATAATAATTATTCTTTTATAAATATAAACACTAATCGAGTGAGTACACCAATACCCAGGGTAAACGATAGTGAGTAGGACTCTGACATTATCAGCTAACGTCATTGCATAATAAAACTTGCGTTCGTACATCCACATTCAAGGTAAAAATAAGGACACAGGCCATTTGGATATTTCTTTGCATTATTTTCAAGATTTTAATATACAGCTATATATATTTTCAACAGTCTTTAGGATTGCTCATCGACTGATAAAAAGATCTCTCTTGCGAGTGAGTATATATTACTCGTATTGGCAAAAATATGAGAACATACACACACATACTGAGCTTAAATTACGAAGAAGATAGCAACATGAAAGAGTCGGAGAACACTTGATATATGCGTGTTAGAGCACATATTCATTATATGGCATCACAAACTGCTCAGAATCATTTCTTCAAAGATATTTATATGATTTCTTCTCACTTAAAAAGAGGAAAATATATATAATATTAAATATAAATAACTAGAGAGCACACTAAAAAACATAATCAACTTATCACTTAGGAACTTCGATTTTAATAGTTCATTTATCCTATGATGTGGGTGAATAGAATTTCTACTTTGACCGTAAAAAACTGTAAGAAATATAATGGAGTATTAGGTGACACAAAAATACCACGTATGTATTTTCGAGATAACCTTCAGGATATAGTTATTTGAGCTCAACTATATAATACAATAGCTCCCATATTAAAAAGAAGATAATAAAAAAATTGATGTATGATGTTAGGTGCCTAGACAATAATATATACTATAATTTATTAATTAATTGTTATTAATATAAATAATTTATTTTATTTTTTATTACATGTATTAGATATATTTCATTTATTACATTATATAAGCAATATATTAAAAAAGGATCCTACGGAAATAAAATAAAAACTCTCTATCCTACTCTTCACGACCACCCATAGAAGTGAATAATCTAATCTTTTATTCCTACCTATTACTTTATTGTATTACGATCCAGAAAAATTAGGGGAGTTTAAATATGAAACTCCATTTTCGTCTTCCTTATTATTATCTTGGAAATTAAGCTGAAAATTTCCTTGAGAGATCCACATTTCTTTTAAGACAGCGAAAATAAATAGTAATACAGCACCTTTCCAGGTGATTTCCATATTACCTATAACTTACAAGGATATAAGTGAAACTAGGAAGAAAATAATCTTTCTCACACGTGAGTTAGAATATATGAACTTTTTACAAATTAATACAACATTCACATTATTATAATTAAGATGACCATAAAATAATAAATTCATAATATTTTATTCCCTGAAGAAGCAAATTATTTCTTTCGTGAATGTTTTCACTTTATTCACAGTATTACACTCACATATATATAATATTATAATATATTTATATATTTATTAATATATTATAATAATATAAATAATATATTATAATTAATATATATAATAATAATATATTAATATATAGTAATATATATAATATAGTGTATATTATATTAATATAATTAATATAATCATTAATATATATAATAATTATCACCCTGCAATAATATATAATATACCAATAATCTATAATATATATTATATATATAATAATATACATATCAAAATAATATCCAATTTATCCAACTAAATATATATATATATATTAATATATTGCTAAATATAATATTAATATTATATTATAATTATAATATCTATAAAATTTAGATATATATATAATATATAATATATATAATATATATATAAGATATAATATATATATATAATAATAATATACCCTTAGGTAATATAGCACCAGAGTACTAGTAATACCACATATTATTTATGAAAAAAACTCTCTCACAGTTCAAAAAATGTCTTAAATGTATCAGTAAAATAATTATAAAGGGATCTGATAAGTAATATACACCATAAATATATTAACGTTTATTAATTAAAAAAAAAAGTCTTTACGTTTCTTAGATAGTTATACCCCACTAATATTAGCTACTGGCATATAATTTAATACAGAGAAGCTTAGCCACTAAAAATTTTCAGTTCACTTGAAAATTCGATAACTCTATAGAATAGTATAGACACATTGTAACTGAACTATGTAGAAGAATTATGTGTTCTCGTAAGACTATGAAATATATTGTTATTATATCTATATATTCGACGTAATATATAATAGTCGACACTCCTGTATACATAAGCTGACTTAATATATAAAATACATCTAGACAGGGTGTTGAATATGGTTAAACTCACGTGAAAAATGAGATGTATAAGACACAGGTGCAATATGTTTCTTAACTCTCCATATATTAAATATCGCACCATGTCACAATATCTATTCTATATTATTAGCTCACCGCCACTACACAAAGGAACATATAGTAGAATAAAAAAGGTAAAAAAAAAAACATAAAAAACAAAACACCATACTACTCACCAGAAATAGGTACGAGCTAGAGAACGAAACCATAGAGAAGAAGTTTAATAATATAAGCAGCGCTACTATACGACATGAATATCGATCTGGCTCATAAACATCATATTTAACTACTTACCTAAAACATTATAACCCAATAAAACCCTTATTTACAATACACATATACATCAAACAATAATCTATTAATAACTCACACTAAAATAATATCAAATTATACTACAGTAATTTAGATCATACCAAATAAAACAATCGTTCATTAATAATATTAGGTATTGGTAGGCCAATAAGTGGGTTGAATCAGTGGCATCATGAGATATTTATTGAAATGAATCTATAGGTATACGCTGTAGTAATCTAAGGATATTATATGAGGATGGAATAACGAAAAGATGATTTTATGTGCGATAAGGTATATAATAGGTGAATTCTTAGTGATGTTTAGGAATCACCGGTATCCAATTATCATAATGGAATACTGGTTCCGCTTGTAGGTAACTAGTAAGATTATTTTTAACTCCGGGACTGATATTCAGTCACGATTATTTGGATCATTATTCGAGATATGACTGTCATGACTAGAGTGACGACTGTGTAAAGGAAAAAGATCGGTCAAGCAAAAATTATATGTAAACCTATACTGAGTAACTATGATTATATAGAAGCTCAATGATAGAGTAATTATAGTGAATAAGAGATAATCAAGAAGTAAATTTGAGAAAACATTACTTACAAGGTATGCTATTACTGTTATTATGATATAAGAAATTCTTACTTATATCACTACTACTTCTCATTTGATGGCGTGTATCTGGGACACTTGAGATGAGGATGGCAGAGATAGGAATGATATGCAAGGGTGAATGTTGAGATTAGGTATAATATACACGAGTGATGAAAGCTTAACCCTAGAGTAGAATAACAACAAAGAGATTGATATGAGGAAACAAGAAGAGATCACAGAGATTTGACATGAGCCAAACTATTCGACAAAATAACTACAATTAAATATAGGGATCATAGTATATATTATTTTTAAAGATATATACTAATATATATATAAATATATTATATATAATATAATACCGCCGCCGTACTTTAGAGACTTAGTATCTTGGATGCCAATCAGTATAATTGATGAAACATATCACCCTTATAAATATAATACTAAGATAAAGGAAGGTAGGTATATATTAAAAATATCTCATATAGTTGATGATGTATGATTTTATTATTAAAATACTCATACCAGTCAATTATATAGTATAACTAATCAAATGTCACCTATCTGAGTATACGAGCATAATATAACTCTCTCATTCGTCTAAGCTGACAGAATTAGTAGTCACTGAAACTTAATCACCACAGCGTTATTACCTAACCTTATCGCTCATTGTATACTCATTCTTTTGTGTGAAAAATTTGTGATTGAATATTACGTCGGATGTCTATATAGATATTAGCTAGTATACTCCATTACTTGAATTATACCTATACTCAACTTCGCCTATAAGCTAAGAGCGTAATATTTTTAAGTATTGGTGAAGAGGATATTCACTGGAGAGAGAGTAATACTCTGATGGAGTGAAATTATATTCTCATTCCTGATAATTCTATCTTATTAATTAATTTAATCTGACTGATGGAGTATCTTCAACAATAGTAAGATGAGGTATTTATATATAATCATTTAATCATTTCGACACTTATGCTAAATTAATTATTAGCACATCTTACACACAGCGCTAAATTCATATTATATAGCAGTATTCAGTTACGAAACGAAGTTATAATTATAATTAATATTAACAAAGAGATATTTAGTAATGATGTATAATAAACCAATAACTTTTAAACACTCATAATCACTGATGTAAGAAGTATCCATATAATTATAAATTATACAAACCCACCAGAACCAGTAATAAATACTATATAAACGTTATAAAGAGTACTCTTTCTATGCGGCAATAAATATAATTATCATAGATCATAAAGTAATAAGTAGATACATACAAATCATTTGAATGAGCATAAAATATAATACATATGAATAATTATATATGATTCTTTTAACAGTAAATATATCTGGTTAGTGATATACAATTACCGAAAATCTAAATCACAGTATATATATACATAAATTATTTAATACATTAAATTAATACTATATATATTTATAGTATTAACAGATAGTAAAATAATAAGGTGCATTCAATAGCACATCACAATGATCATAAGATTTAGATTATATCTCCTAATAGTATAGTAGATATATATACACTAATACTATTACAAACATCCATTAAATGCATTAAAATAATCACCATAAATAATGTACATTATATTTATAACATTAATTTTCTGACAATATGCTATACACAAGAATGAATAGATTCATTCAACGTCTGCCTCAAGGTTATACTACAGACTGAAGTTCGTACACTACTCAGTAGAATTCTAGCGGATACCACTAAGATATGAATATCACTCTTGACACACGGCACAGAGTCAGACTAGTATATACGAAGAATGTTCCTTTGACGCATGATGAGCAATAATCTCCTTACATTGCCCGCACGATCGCTATCTAATATCAGGTCTTACTCTATCAGATATAATCCTATGCTTGCAAAAACACTGTACTACATCTATAGCATCAAATATCACTTTGCTTGAGCGTATGTAAGAGAGCGAATTATCGCATGAATACCAAGGCTATCTCTTTCACTCTATAGAAAAAATATATACTAATTTCTATTATACATAACATAGAAAGAGGAGCGGTCAACATGAACTCATATTAGATTATAATCGAAAATGAGTAAAATTCAGAAGAGGTTCATTAGTGGATAATCTAATAATGAATTTCTATCACACATAATCCATATACATTCTTCATCAACCATGATGTAGAAATATCAATTACCAATAAGAAGTAAGTATTACCTATAGTCGTAAGATAGTAAGAAAGTAATTGACATTGATAATTATACGAAGTTCTAACTATATATTATAATGATAATAATATTCATATATCATAAATAAAATGATAGCGGATCAAGTGATCCAGACAATTCACACCTTTAAGCAATTAGACAAAGAGTGAGTAGATACAAGTAGTAACAGATGAGATAGGAAATATAGCGAATCGAATAGCATACGAGTGAGTATACAAATCACACTTAATAATACATACTATCACTGATATTATATGCAATTCGATATCAAACTCACATAAGCGAGAAAGGAGAGACACTTATAAGCTTAGTACGGAAAGTAACTTATTCCACGAACGTAGATTAAAATACTCGACACTAAGTATAGATAAGATACAATATCAACATCAAAAGCGAATTGCTATAAGATAAACGTAATAAATTAGATAATGAAAATTTGAAGTCCTAAGTAAATACGATAATGTTCGTACATAATTGCTTAGATACATTTTACTCCGAGTAGAGTGTTATCTGATTAGGGATTATGTAGTTATCTGTTATAATAATATATTGTTTTTCTTCACATTTTGTTTCCGTTTTTATTACACTCGTTCGGTTATGTACAGGTAGAGGCGCTGTATTGAATATACTGAGTGTTCTAATATATTATCATCAACTCTGTGAGTTAAACCAATATATATAAGGGTACGCTTTGTCACTAGATATGTAAGTCTAATCTTTTGATGATACCAACCCTATAATAAGCAGTGTACTGCAATATAGTAAATTAATAAATTAAAATCCATACCTATTATGATATTTATATTTACCACATAATAAGTATAATAGAGATATAAAGAGCAGCAAGAGATGCACGCATGCTGATGAGAAGAGAATATGAGACTAGGGACAGCAAATATGATCGAGTATCAGCACAACTGGAGCGAATTCAGTAGTCACAGAAAATCGTCAGTTTTTTAAGCGTGCTATTTCTTACTCATCTATTTAAAAAGATTGCTCTTGTCACATGACGCTTCGTATAATATAGTGTAGCCACATTTTGACTGAAATGAAATTTACAGAGATATCACGCATCACTCTTATACACATATATAAGGATATATATATAATATCAAAATTCACTAACTATAACTAGCTCTAATATCTAGAGTTTCACTATATATTATAGTATAATTATTGTATCTAAAGAAGCATATTTGAGAGTCAGCATATTCTTAGTGATTGAATATTAATTATATATTATATATTTATAATTTCTCATCACACCTGAGAGATGTAACTACACTCAATATACATTTAAGATTAATCGAAGAAGGACATCTATCGCATTAACACTAGGACTGGCGTAATATCATGTTATAATAAAATAATTACGAATATTAAATGTTACTGTAATATATTAAAAGTCATACTGAGCTAATGCAAAAATCTTGAGCAAAATTAAGTATGAGAGAGCAAATAAATCACAAACTCTAATATAACATACATTGCATTACTCATATATATATGGAGGTCTCACATTATATAATGGTTTAGTTCCATATATGAATATCAGTATCTATATTTCAAATATAAGTATGATACTCAGAATAGTATCAATAAAAAATTTACTATGTGCAGTATCAATATAAGATAAATGGTAATTGTTAATGATGTTTTATTATAGAAAATTCTTAAGATTAGAGTCAAATCTATCAGCATGAATTAAGTGATAGCTCTCACACTAATAGAGATTATTCCCTTAAAAAAATACGTAACTTATAACTTTACACTTTTCATGTAGCTATAGAAATTATTTTTGAGATACTTAAAATTTTATATTTCACAAGAACGAAGTATTAAAAATACCAGAGATATTTAATTTATTCTGAGACAAATCATATACACTTTTCCATACTATATATGCATAAAATACATAACTAATATACAGTGTAATATTATAAGTCACGATTATATATGTTAATGCCATAATCATTACTAAATCACAGCTATCACCTCATATGACTGGGTAATTAAGGTATTACGTAGCCTCAATCTTAGATATCTATACTCATAATACCTCCTCAAATATATAAAACAATGATAGTTTGAGATATATCATTACTATATTAACGCTGATTAAATTATGATTTACCTTAGATAACCCATATCACGATAACACTACTATATAAAGAAAGAAAAAGAAGAAGAAAGAAGAATTAGAAGTAAGAAGAAGAGAAGAGAAGAAGTATATAAATGATAGACGATAGTAATAAGTAAAGAATAAGAGAGAAGAAGCAAGTAAGAAGAAAAGAGAACGAACAGCAAGAATGATCAGATAGAAGAAGAATGTTACATCGAACTGACACTAAATTAATAAATAGATCATATATAATATTAATAAATAATCATCAATAATTATAAATACACCAAATATCAATAATAATATATATATATATCATAAATTAAATCATATAATTAAACATTAATTAATATATTATTTATATAATTTCTTATAATCCATTCATTTGAGACACTGAATTAGCCAGTGAAGGCTCAGATAGCAATATATCGAGATATGCCAGAGAACAACTCAGTAAAGTAGAAAATCTTATGGCATATAAATCTTCAAACACATTCTCAAATACGTGCAGAATTAAATTATCTTAGAAGAGGATTTGATAATATAACCTTTATACAACAACACATTTAGTACTACTAGATCTACGTATATATATAAATAAAAGATGAGACTAACAATTGCATATTCAATTATATACACTTTAAATATATCCTAATTCTTGATAACAGTAAATCATATCCACACAGTGACTACTGGTAATATAAACGCGATATAAACTTCCGTCACTTCTTCTACTTGACACACTTCGAAAGTTCTCCTGCCACCTTGTATGCTCTAAACGTACCTTTTCTCGTAGATCCATCCGGACAGACCTCGTTCGCGTTCATACTACCTGAGCTCCAGCACAAACCATACGTCAACGAACATTCAAACGTGCCTCGAAAAACCAGAGAGCACCGCATATATTTAAGAAACCCCCTGACCCGTTAATAATGTAACTCACCCTGACAACAGAAAACTATGTCTCAATACAAATATTCGTAGAACATAACAGAAAAAATATAGCTCGCGTGTGCGACAGTAACCTCGTGCCATACTGGCGACTGTCTTACATCTATATCATATACGAAATATCCATTATCCTAAAAATAACACATTCGAACTATATCTGCTACATAAAGAAAAATAAAATTTCCCATAAACGATATATCTTTATGAAAAAAAATAACTCAGTATCACTAATCGATGTGAGTATATATTATATATGTTCTAAATATCTGAATATTTATTTTTACTACTCGTGTGTTCTCTTAATCAGACATACGCCATAATCAAAGATATATGAGTGTTATGTTCTAGGAAAAATATGGCAAAAAAATAAGATTATAACCAATTGGGGCAATTTAATACTTAAGGAGTTTCATAGACAATTAAAAGATTTATACTTGTATATTTCAACTCTTAGTCAGAATATATGATACATTAATTCGTATTCTTTCATGAGTGTACTGTTTCACTATTTATATTAGTTAGTATATTATGTTTCTGTGATCTTATGGAATAAATATTAGGTGAGAAGTTCAGAAGGGGCTGAATCACCAAATGAATAAATATTATTCTGCGGAGGGTTACTGTATATTATATACCAATATAATTAGAGATAATATTATTGAAATAACATCATACTTTTATATATATATATATATAATATATAATATAGCTATATATAATATATATAATATATATATATATATATATATATATATATATATATAGTATGGTATACTATATATGTTATATATTTCATTGTTGGTGTTGAGAACTAAAAAAATAATGAAAGAATACTGAAAATCGAAAACTCATGATCGGTACTATTAGGAAAAAGGGTTAATACTTTTAGCTGAGGTGAATATAACTTTCACGTAATAAACTACTACATTAAAAAAATATTAATATATATAAAGCTTTATATATATATATACAAAAATGGTATCATAAAATTCTGTAAAAGTTTTTTCTTTTGTACACGATTAAGCGATATTTTATAAATGGATATATTTTAATTAAAAATGAATAAAAAAACGCTGGAAAAGTGTAACTTTATTAGATATATTATGCGTTCGATGTAGTCAGTATAGATGAAGAAATGACGTCGAAATGCGTTTCAACCTATCGATACATACGATATTTATTTAAATTATCGATCTAAATATTATATATATATATTATATCTAGATTATCAATACGATTTTTTTTTAGAAATCTATTTTGTTACAAATCTTATAAAATGCTATATTATTAAAAAAATAATTAAAATCTTTAGTGCAAATATTAATTAAAAATAAAAAAAATTAAATTATAATCGGATTCGGATCATTCTGATAGTAATGTAATAAGAAAAATAAATGCTTTAAGAACATTATATATCGGTAGGATCTTTCTCTATTGGAGATTGTAAGGAAAATTACCGAATAGAAATTATGGTTATTTATTATTATTATATTTCTAATGGGTACATATTATAATATATACTATTGATCTATTGTTTCAAATCACAAATCGACTATCATTTAGGTTGCTCAAGATAGTCGAGTGTTTTTTATATATAACAATTCAAAGGAAAAATTAAAGTTATAAATTATAAAAATAAATTACATTATAGTGAGGTTTATTTATATACGTTATTACTAAGTAAGGATTATGTTTGCGTTACGTTAATTTAACAATAGTATAAACTTTAATATAATTATTATCATTATTTAATCTATACCTTCTTTCACGGGCGGTAGGCACTATAGCAGGGGTGCAACAGTTTGGAAGCGGACGTGAGCGAAGCTTCACTTACTTCTGTTCCCATCCCCCTAGAATTCTTGGGCGAAATAAAAATTATGAACCTTATATGTTTGTCGCCTAGTAGGTCTCTAAACGTATTTAATTATAAGTAGGTTCAGTTCTAATAAGTAAAGAGGAGAGGAACAATATATCATATACAAAAAGAAATTATCATATATTATATACCTTAAAACGTAACATATTAAGAACTAGAGTATTATATATAGCGTGAAGTACGCAACAGTGTTAGATGTGTAAGAAGTTTAGTAGTCAGGGTAATAATATTGTTATTTTAAATACAGTACTAAACTAGTTTATTGATGCTATTTTAAATACAGCTGGAGTTACCTCTATGTAATCAATTAATATTCTTTACGCTAGAACTTTCAGTAGTTTGATACACTATTATTGGCGTGAGCCAAGCTGTTTAAATTATATATCTGAATTACACTAGTATTAGTAGCCGTTCTACACTTGATCTATGATTAATTCAGTATATATCTGTACTTAGATACACTACACAGGATCTGCAAATTTTCTTAACGAAACTTTTTAATATAATAGAAGATAGCGGGAATTACATTTTCAAGAAGAAGTACATTGAGACTTACTTCTGGACACTTTTTAAAATTCATATTTTTTAATGTTCAAAAATAAGAATAAAAAAACTATTTATTTTTTTTGGTTATGAAGCTATCATCTTATCAAAATAAAATTTAATATATAAATTGTCAAAATTATTTAAAATACTATTGATGTTATGATTAATAATAATAATAATATATTTTTTGCACTTTACACAATATATATATATATTATACCTTATTTAGCATATAGTGTCAGAGTGTTACAAGAATACCCACTCTAAAAATTAATTACATTTGTAAATAAAATATAATTCCAAAAAGTTATTGATAAAGCAATTAATTAATATTAATAGTACATATATATATATCACTCTCTATTGCCTTTTCTCTAACTTCTACATAAAAGAGGATTAATCCAAGCCTAGGTCACGATGTAGGATAATCCAATTATTATATAATTACTATACCCAGTGGGGGTAGGGCCGACCTGGGCACGAGGAGTAACTATATATACTATATAGTGCTCCACTATTATCATGAGTACTAATACACCTATATGATGCCTTATAAAATTTAATTAATTATAAATTCTTAATAATTCTATTTTAACTATAGTATACAAATCTATAAGTAATTATATGGTATAAAGTACTGTAAAATTTCCTACCTTTAAAATAATGTTAGTAACTATTACCTTATTAAATACTGTAGACAGCGACTCAGCGTCAGAGACTAAATATTATTAGAGACGCCCTGCTGACCGAACACAATTTTTAACTGTTAAAAAACATATAGTTCTGCTCTTACAGTTCAGAGAAATTGGAGATGTGACATGACAATGAGATCCGCGTGTACTAGTCATAATTATTACTTAACAATCACGTTCGATTTCCTTAGTGTAGACGTGATAGAACTAAATTTATTCGAATATTATATATAATATTAATATATATATATTAATATTATATATTATATTAATATATATATATATTAATATATTATTATATATATATATATAAAAATATAATAATATATTAATATATATAATATATATAATTATATATTAATAATATATTCACGGCCCAATTAGTAGGGGGCTAGAGCCGACGGGGAACAGAAGGGGGGACGTTATTCCGCAACCCCGGTTAGGGGAGAGGGCCAGGTAGTAGAAACTACCTCGAGCGACATCCATCAAATATCCTAATAGAGTGACGGGGGTTCCTGAGGAACCCTTCACCCGAAAGGTGAGGGGGAAATAGTTACCTATACTCCTGAGTCCGTTCTCGGAAAGGCCGAGAGTACACTCCGACTCCTTCCTATACGGGGGCGGTACTATACCCTGGGTACACAATTAAAGTTTTAAATAATAAATAATGTATTTTAAACTAATGCGTACCCCAAGGGTAGACCACTCCCCAATGGCAGGAGTCGGGTCTCTCGCCTTCCGGTGAACGATCAATGAGGTAGGACTATTTCCTCACCCTCTCGAGGGATGTCCTCCGTGAAATTCCCGCTCTTATTTGTTTTTAGGTGTCGTGCGGGGGAGAGTTCATACCGCCCTCTCTCCATATCGGTGGAAATGGAAAACGTCCCCCCTACAGTCCCGTCGCTCGAGCTCTCCTAATTGGTGTCAGTGATTATAATATTTTAAATATAATATATTTATATTATAATTATATATAATATATATATATATTAATATATATATATAATATATATAATATATATATATAATATTATATATATTATATATATATATATATATATAAAATATATATAATAATAATATATATATATATATATATATTATATATATATTATAATTATTATATATTAAATATATATTATATTAATCATATATATTATACTTCTATTAAAATTTAATCCTATTCATTAAGCAGTATTATTCAGTATCACAGTTATAAATTTTCTACTATGTAGTATACGTAATACGCGGAAATCCTGACATGTTAAGTACATATGACGTATACGCAGGAGCATTGCGATATAAAGTTTCTACTGTAGTCAGGGGGTAGTGGTACATATAATCTATAAATATATTTACATAATATACCTATATATATATATTATAATAAGTATATATATATATATTATTATAATATTAGTATTATATATAATATATATATATATATATATAATATATATTAATATTAATATATATATTATAATAATATATGATATATATTAATTATATATATTATTATAATTATATATATATATATATTATATATATAAATATTATGCCTGTAGGGGAAATATTTTTGACATCAATCGGAATATTTCTGTTATATACGTAAAAGTTAACGTTTTACGCTAGATCGATTTTATATTATTATTATGAGTACGGTAAGTGTACAACCATCATCTCCATTATCATCTATTCACCTCTATCACATTCTCTCATCATTATATCAATATATATCTCTCTCTTCATCTCTATATATTATAATATATATATTATATTATATATATATATTATATATATATATAATATATATTATAATATAGTATATATATATATATATAATATATCATATATATATATATATTATATATTATATACTATAATATAATTAATATATATATATAATATATATATAAATATATGATAATATATATAATAATATGTAATAAATTAATAATATATAAATTGATATTAATATATAATATAATTATATATATTATATAATATATATTAATTAATTAATATATAATATATATATTTAATATATATATATATTATATAAATTTTTTATTTTTAAGACGCAATTTATTTTATATTATTTTAGTTAATATTCTTATATCGTTAAACGAAAAATAGTATAATTAATTATAAACAAATCTTTTTTTATTTTTATTTATAATTTAAACTGCGTTATTTTTTATATATTCAATATATATATATCATGTATATATATAATATACTATGGTTCAATTTATAGTAGAATCGTTGAATAATTTAAGAATAAAATGAGAGTATAAATTATATCACGAAATAGATATAAATTAATATTTATTTGAGAATATATTAAATAATATCGGATAAATATATCAACGAAACATCAAAGCTTTTGAGGCATTCCTAAATAAAAAATAAGTACCTAGATAATATAGTCAATTTTATTATTTATTTTGGATCTTAATTATTATCATAATTTTTATAATTAAAATATTAAGTTGAATTTATATGTAAATCATTTCTTCATATTCAGTGGAAATATATAAAAAAAACTTACATGAGAGAATTTATATTTTTGTAGTAAATAACCTATTAAATTTTTTGTAATTATATAATTAGTATAGTTTATTAATATGTTTTAATATGTTAAATATGATTATTACGTAAAGTTTAATTTCACACACCTCTATCTAAAGTATTACCTATAGGAAAAAAGAGAGTATGTATAAATAATATAATAGGATTTTTATCCGTTATATATAAATAAAAAAAATAAAAGGACCTGTTTGTGTTTATTAATACAGTGTTTATTTATACAACTGCGTCAGTTTTGTGAGATTATTTATTATTTTATTTATTATCAAATATAATATTAAATATTAGTTATAATATATATTATTAGATTAATATTAGGGATGTACCGATAGTATCGGTATCCTAGAGAGGTATCGGTAGTACTAAGGTGAGTAGTATCGGGAACACTATGTTTTGATATGAATAGTTTCACAATTTTTTAAATGAGAGGTATCGAGAGAAGTTATATAAATGTCCTAATAGCTTAGAGTACCGTATTTATCTTTCTTAAAATATGATAATTGAGTTGTCAGATAGAATAATAATCTGTATGATAGTTAGGTTTTTTAGATTCAATAATAAATATATAAAATCATCTAGTTCGACTAATATGGTTATTTGATCGTAGATCACACGTTCGTTTTATAATAGAGTAATCTAACTGTAATATTTATTTCTCTCCTCAATTTTCCATGATCTCTGCGTATAGAACTAGAATTCATTTTAGAGTGTGGTTCTCTTCTCACCCCAACATGGTTGATCTTAGCGGGTAGACTTAAATTCTTCCTACTGCTACTACCTTCTGAACAGTCACATCTTAGATACTCACCACTTAATATAACACGATTCAAAATATCATTCTCTCATCATAATTAAGAGCGTTGATACTAAATTATTTTGAGATATTTTTTTTTTTTTTTTAATCTCTTTTTTGTATTCGTCTTATTATTTTCCGTGTATAGAGAGAGTAGAGTTTAGAGCGCAGTGCACTGATTTATAAAAGAGTTATAGAAATTTTAAGTGGATTAATTTTACACATTATTTATTGAGGATACACTGCGATACTTAATAGTGGTGTTTTATCGGGTTTTATTATAAATATCCTCGAAAGAGAGTATTTTCATTAGCTGTGATAAGAAAAATATTATCAAATAATTAAAATTTTGATCTTCTTTCAAAAAATTATTTTAACAATTATCTCCTTTTTGGATATATTTTCGACTACATTGTGCGCGTTTACCTTTTTTTTACTGTTACTTTTTATATTTCTACTTTTGGTTAGATATGCCAGTGATTCACGTATGTAGCGTAAGTCGACACGTAGTAGCGAGATGTAGAGTGAAGGCAATAGATTAGCGTACGCTGAATTTGCTGAGGTTCTCGTAATAGCGAATATTAGCAGTAGCGAGGTGAGTCTCTAATATAGCAATCACTTGCAAACTATGGCAAGTTCATGATCACATTGCGACTCTCACTTCTTCTGAAACTGTTTACCAAAACTCAATATGCTTTGCAACTCTAACTCTGCCATCCATGGAATATCATACAATCTTTCATTTTGTTAGTACTCTCATATAACTTAAAACAACTATAAAATATTAAATAGAAAAAAAGTATATTATACAACAAACATGAAGTATTCGTATAATACATGAACTTACGATCAAATAAAAAAACACAAAAAAATAAACATTATATATTGACAGGATATTAATCAAACTATCTACTTAAACACATATTAGTAAATTAAAGTTAAGTA
>JABUQX010035352.1:42500-49150 GCA_015478945.1 Trachelipus rathkii
CATTTTAGGTAGGGGAAAATTGGGTTCAGTCCGAAGCAAATATAACATTGGCAGTAATGTAAAGGTGAATTATTTTTTTGATAAATAAAAATAAAAAGTTCATTTATTCATTATAAAAATTTCTTAAATTATTATTACAACAAAATGATGATAACTTCCTTCGTTATATGTCAGTCTACGTTATGAACACCTCATTTAAAGCTAGTTCTGTTAGCTTTTCTTCTCTGTACGGTAATTGAAAAGTAGTTTTGAGCTTTTTTACGAGTAGAGAAATATTGTTTGAAAGTTCACGTTTATAATATGTATATATAATATATATATATATATTTATATATAATATATATATATATATATATATAATAATAATAATATATATAATATATATATATATATTATAATATATATATATATAATATATATTCAAAGATATTTGTTGCATATAAACGGGGCAACAAATCCATTTTTATATTTCTAATATATATATTATATATGTATACTTATATATATATATATATATAATAAATATATATATAATATATATATATATATAATTATATAATATATAAATATATACTATATATATAATATATATATATATAATAGCCATCTGCCAGGTCCTCCTTCATTTTCCACTTTTTAGGTCTGATTTCATAATGCTAAGAGCAGAAAAGCCGTTCAGCGCTAACTTGCTTTGGAGAGCCCGTCGACGCTTTCGACTAAGCCTTTCAATATTCTAGAAGCTTTTATTACTCCATTCTTCTGAGCTCCTAAAAATAACTTGAAGACAGTAGTAATGAGAAAATTTTTGTAGTTTCAATCATCTTCCAATGTGTTCAGTATGTAATCATTTTCTTCTTGAACTTCTGCACCTTTAGTACAAATGGTCACGTGCAAAGTGCAGACTTAAGCCTTTTTTGTTGTTGACTTCAGTTAAGCTTACCGCGTAGATAGGAATCAATATAAACAGCAGCTAGTATAATATCATTGCAATGAGAGAAATTTCTCTCTTTTGTACATGGAGTCTTTTACTTTCTCAACATCCTCAAATATAGATGTATATTTTAGGTTGAAGTTGAAAATTTTATTATAATATAAGTCAAATTGAAATAAGGTACAGGTTAAAAACTTCGAAGTTTGCATTTGGAATTTTGAGATATGGAAGTCGCAAGTCAATGAACTTGTATGAAGTATTGAAGTAACCAGAGAACCAATTCATAACTTGGTCAGTTCAAAATTTTCTGACTCCAACTCTACTATTTTAAAAGTTACCGACCCCGACTCCGACTCCGACCTCTTGAAAATTACCGACTCCGACTCCACCCTTATTTTCAAAATTGGAGAACTGCCTTCTGACTCCGAACTCCGACTCCACCCTCTTCAAAATTACCGACTCCCCGACTCCGCGACTCCGACTCCGACTCCACAACCCTGCTTTTGACAATGGCTGGAAGAAAACAAACACCTGTCCATTCTCTATTTACTGTTAAGGAAAATCATACATACAAAGGTAAAAGAGCACTCTGTAAATTGTGCTTCACTGAGGTGGCCAATAATGGTTCAAGGAAAGAACAACACATACCGAATTGCAAAAAATGCAGTGATGACATAAAAATGAAATACTTAGGAAATCAGAAAGAAAAAGATAACAGCAAAATAAAGGAAAAGGAAGCAAAGTAAAGAAATGCAAATGCTAACAAAGCAGAAAAAGAGCACACATAAATAAGCCGTCAGTTGAGACACTGTTACTATCACTGATAAATCTGATTATGTTTAAATTGCTCAATGTGAAGACAATAAAGGTCATATATATATATACCGTATATATATATATATATATATATATATATAATAATATATATATTATATTTTGACACAATAAAGTTTTATATGAGATATATAATATATATATATATAATATATATATATATATAATATATATATAATATATATATATACGCGTATATGATAATATATATATATATTATAATTATATATATATAATATATATATACCGTATATATATAATATATATATATATAATATAATATATATAAATATAATATTATATGATATAAATATATATACTATATATAATATATATAATATATATAGATATATATAGAATAATATATATATCTTTTTACTTTTATAAAAAGAATTGCATAAAATTTCAATAACAATATACAAGCAAATTGAAAACAATATTTCATAATTTTCTTCAGGTTCAATGCTTTTCAGAAGGTCTACAATTTGAGCAAGGAAATGCTAGATGTGGATAAAAGAGAAGTATGGGAGAATGGTGAATTTTTTCCAGTTAGAGGACTTCAGTATGGAATATTTCTGGGCTTCACTTTCCAACAATGTTTCTTCTGCAGCATGGTGGATTAGTTTATTAATATTGCAAGATATCAAAAGTAGCCTCCCGAATTCTGACCCTCCTGCCACTTCAGCTGCATGTGAGTAGATAGTTCTCAGCAACATGGCAAATACTCAAAAAAAAGAAACAGCTCACAAATGAACATGCGAAAAACTAATTATTCATGTCATATTACGAAATGACAGAGACGGCACGCCCAAGAGCCTCCCCGGGTAAACTTTTTTCAAATTATATGTAAAAGTGGTAGTTAAAGTTAAGATGTCCTCCAATTCATCAGCCCTGAAACCCACATACATTATTAGCCAAGTCTCAGTCATTGTAGCTCAAGGTTTCTCTGTAAGGACATTGAAGTCTGATAAAACCAAATCTAAAGACACCTCTGTCCATAGCTTTGAGCCAGAGTCTGACTCCTCCTTCTCTTCCACAAATATAGCATAGGATGAGGAATCAGATTTATCAGTAGAGGCCATGATTGGAAACAGGTCTGTGGATTCAGATGCAGAAGCAGTAGAACAGGAATTTAATGATGCCCTTGATGGTTCTTTAGAAATTTAGTAATTTTAGTTAGGCTTTATCATACTAGTTACTAACTTATGGTACTTAATATTATATTCTTTATTTGTGAAAGTAAATATACATTATAGTCATATGACTCATTTCTCATATGATCATATTCATTTCATGTACATTCTTCAGTTTTTACGCTTCAAAGGTAAGAAGTGTAATGTTGAATAAACTAGGCATATATTTTTTTATTTTATTTACTAATGTTTATTTCTAATGTGCTTATTTTTACAGTATAATTATATAGGTAAAAAACTGTTTATAATTCTTTACTAGTTTACTTAAAGTTTATTATATTATATGTTTGTTTTTTTGAAGAAATAAAAATAAAATAATAAAAAAAAAAATATAATATTAAAAAAAAAAAAAAAACAAAAAAAAAAGGAAAAACAATTGTTTTTTATTCATCATGTTTTTTTTAATAAAAAACATGTTTTTTTTTAATAAAAAACGGTCGTTTTTTATTCACTTACATCTCTAATCATGACCTGAACTAGAGGGCCTGAAATGAGACCTAACCTTGATGGATCAAAAATGAAAAGTCTCATGACTTTAAGCAACTTTGAGAGGCCTGTAAACT
The DNA here is from genome assembly GCA_015478945.1 of Trachelipus rathkii. NCBI lineage: Eukaryota > Metazoa > Arthropoda > Malacostraca > Isopoda > Trachelipodidae > Trachelipus > Trachelipus rathkii. The sequence goes on from JABUQX010035352.1 coordinate 46,022, forward strand.
TTTTCCTAAGGAGACATCAATTCTTCATTTTCACTATTCTTATCATTATTATTTTTTTAATCAGTACATACCTGTGATTTTCATAAAAGACTGGGGTAATACCCTCTGCTCTATCCATTACCCATCTATTTTTAATCATATTTAGTATATTTACATTTCTGCCTCACGAAATCCCCTCCAGCCTAATGCCTTACACATACTCCACAGAGAAAGTTAATGGATCCAAGACTTGGTCACTATGGAAGCGTAAAAAGAAATAGCTTACCTGAGGAATTGGATATTAGGATTAGGAATAATAATATAATACCTTAACTGACCATTTGGAGGGTACCTCTACTATCATTGGCCTATTTAGATAAAAATAAACAACCCTATATTGCCCATTCCTAATAACAATATTATGATAAGAAATCTACTGATAATCATTCCATCTTTAATAATCATAAAAGAGTTACCTCTCTTTTAAATTGTACTTCTCTTTGGTATAATATGTTGAGGATTCACCCTGGTGTTAAAATAGAAGGGTAGGTTAATCAGTTTGAAATTATCCGATCTGAATAAAGTGTAGATCAATCCTCAGCATATCACAAATTTCATACCATCCTATGCATAATGAATCGGGTGATATAAAGTGCCAGGCCTTTTGGAACCTGATATATTATTCTGCATTCTATTAATATAAGGCAGGTGCTTCCTTGTATTCTTCTTGTGATTCCGATAGTCTATGTCCTTCTTACTCCACCAGGGATTGTCTACCGTATTCACCGCCATTTAATCCAAGGGATCTACTCCTTGACGCTCTTTATCGGTAGTTGACATCTTTGGGGACTCCAATTGTTGCCCTGGACCTTATATTGGTAATGACACATGCTGTCATTTTGGAGCTTCTGGACTGGTGCTTTAATCATTTTTCTCAGACCTCATAATGAATCCTGCTATCGGACCTTTGGAAACGGAAAATATTCTTCTGCTACTAAGATTCACCTCCATATGGGATGCGTCTTTGAGATATGTGTCACTCGAGTTACAACACAACCATAGCGAATCCTGCTTAAATTTTTTTCAACTCTTTGGTTTCATCGAAGGTTGGTAGGAGATGTCGACATTTCTGGTGGACAGATGAGTGTAAACACTTACAACAGGAAAGGAATTCAACTTTCAAACTATGGTGGACCCACCCTACTCCAGTCAGTTGTATTGCCTATAAGAGAATAGCTGCCTTATGTAAAAGGTTCCTTACTACAACTAAAAGAGAGGCATGGAAAAAACTTACTGGTAATTTGCCTTTTTCTACACCTGAAATGCAGGCATGGAATCTTCTGAAGAAAATGTTGGGTACATTTTCCCCACAGAACTTTCCATTAACAGTGCATGATTGCTCTCTTCTTGGCAATCTTCAGAAGGCAGCTCTAGGTGTCATCCATCTTCTTTCAGCAAACTTTGTCCATTCCTGACCCGCTGGCAGATAGACCATTTACACAACATTTATAAGACAAATGTCAGTAGTTCCTAGTGACTTGGTTAAGCCTTTTCTCATGGATGAGTTAGTAGTGGTCCTGGGATCTCTGAAAAATAATTTAACGGCTGGTTGGGATTTTATACCAAATGAGTTCTTTACTCACCTACAGGATACACCTTTTATTTCTGTTTAATAAGAGTTGGCAGCAAGGTGTTTATCCTCAAACTTGGAAGAGATCTGTGATTCTGTCTATCTTGAAACCTTCCAAGGATGCATCCCAACCAGAGGCATATAGAGCTATTCACTTGTTGCCATGTATTGGTAAGGTTTTGGAAAAACTTATCAATAACAGACTCATGTGGTGGTTGGAGCACCATCATCAGTTTCCTGACACCAATTATTGATTTGTTCGTGGGTGCTGGACTGTCCTTACACCTTGACTGCCTTATTCCATCTAGGCTATCCAAGAAGGATAAATTTGCTTTCTGGTTCTCTTCCTGATCTCAATCAGCTTTTTGTTCAGCTTCCACATTGATCTTGTACAAAGCTGCAAAGATGAAAATCGGTGGAATCCCATTATGTGTTTAAAAACTTCCCTTCAAGGATGGTATTCTGTATCTTTCCAAGATCAACAATCTGCTTTTGTTTTCCCAGACCAGAGGAATATCCACAGGGATCAGTCTCATCCGAGTTTATTCTCGTTTGATTTTCTGATTTCCATTGCTGGATCTTAGCCCATATGAATTGCTTATGCTGAAGATTGATGCACTGGTAATGCAACGGCCTCTGAACATGCTGACGGCCAGGTTGCATGCTGTAGCAGTGGTTTCTTCTATATCAAGATAGACATCTTCTTGGGTTTGGGTATCAATCCTACCAAGAGTTGCTAAAGTGTTTCACTAGGAAAAAAATTCCCTTCCTTCCAACTGTGTCCATTTTTAATAGGACTATTAATCTTATGAAACATAAATTTCTTGGTTTAACATGGGATGGCCCATACTTACCTGGAACACCAACATTGCCTATTTACAGCAGACTGCAATAGGCACTGAAACCTTATGAAAGAAGATTGAACAAGACATATCCATGTGGGTCCTCCCATCTCCTTATGCAGTTTAAACTCAATTATGTCAAAGCCAAATCTGGATTTATGGAGCATAACTGTATGGCTCTGCTGTTATGTCCTCACATGAAAAAGTTGGCATGCATAACAGAATGATAGACATCAGATTGCTCTGGAGCTTCCCTTTCCTTCACCAAGTGATCTGCATTGTTTGATAGTCAGCCTTCAATCCTTTGGCTTTTAGGAGAAATAATTGCTTATCAAACCTTCTGAAATCTTTCAACGGCTCTCCAGAAAACTTTAGCACATACACTCTTTGTCTACCAAAGATAATTCATTTTCCTTCTCCAGCATCCGACTTGCCCAGCAAAATACAAACACTCATTATTCCAATTGGTGTTCCTATTCTAAATATTTCTCCATCTCCTCCTTATGTACATCTACCACTTGTTTGTAATGATGATTTTCACAGGACCTACTTGGAGAAAGGGTGATCCCTCCTACATTGCTTTGCAGTTATTTGATAAGATCAAGAACACTGTATGGATCATTCACCTATCTTTTTACGGATGGGTCAAACTTGATTACTCCCATTCCCTCTACTTCT
>JABUQX010035353.1:0-10196 GCA_015478945.1 Trachelipus rathkii
AGAGATGAGACAGAGACTGAGGAGGAAGAGAGAGAGAGAGAGACTGGAGAGAGGAGAAGAGAGAGATGAGAAGAGAGAAGAGAGAAGAGGTCCAATAGAGAGATAACGCACGAGAGCGAGAACAAGATGGAGAAGACAGATGCGAAGAAGGGAGAGACAGGAGAGAGAGAGAGGAGGACAGAGAGAGAGACGAGAGAGAAACGACCATGAACAGAAGAGATGAAGAGACAGAGAGAGAGAGAGGACAGAGAGACGAGAGAGAGAAGAGAGAGAGAAGAGAGGAGAGAGATGAGAGAGAGAGAGAGAGAGAGAGAGAGAGAGAGTGAGACAAGAGAGATAGATAGAGTCAGAGAAGATGAGAAGAGAGCAACGAGAGGAGGAGAGAGGAAGAGAAGCCGAGAGAGAGAGAGGGAGAGAGAAGAGAGAGAGAGAGACGAGAGATGAGAGAGAAGAGAGAGAGAGCAAGAACTGATGAGACAGAGGAGGACTAAGACTGGAGAGATGCCAGGAAGCGAGGAGAGAGAGAGAGAGAGAGAGAGAGAGAGAGAGATAGAGGAGGAAGGAGGAGAGAGAGAGAAGAGAGAGAGGAGAGAGAGGAGGAGGGAGAGGAGGAGAGAGACGAGAGAGAGTGAGAGAGAGATTGAGAGAGAGAGGAGAGAGAGAGAGAGAGGAGACGAGAGAGAGAGAGATGAGAGAGAGAGACGAGAGAGACTCATCTAGGTTAAGCTTACATTTACGAAACATAGATCAATCTAGGTTAGGGGTAATGTGTAGGTAAAGTGACTAGCATTTACATAATTATTGTGTTAAAACTATAAGTATCAAAAAATTTTGTATTTTTTATTGATTCACTTACATATTGAATGTACATTTTCACTAAAAATATAAAAAATAATGCTACAAAAAACATCACATTTTTGGCTTTTTTTATTTGTTGTTATGACAAAAACAATACACATGAAGTTTGTAATAGATTACTTACTTGAAGTTACTTGAAGTGTAATGACCACTGAGCCAATTGACTTATGAGTCATCTCTTGATACAAAAAGGATCATCACAGCAGTAGTCGCAAGCCAACCACCACTCTAGTCGGGACTAGATATATTTTGAAAACTAAATTCTATGGAAACCACCTGTGCTCATGAGAAATATCTCAACTGATTTAAAATAGCTCGCTTATGGTTTTCTTTGGGGATACCAACAAAGGATAAAATGGTTTGAAGGGTAAGGACCGAGACTCCCAAAGATCTGTAGGCAGCTCTCAGCTCTGCTCTAGCAATTTCATATCTAGGACAGAAAAACAAAAAATGTTCAACATTTTCCACACAGGGACAATGGGGACATAAAGGGAAATTTGTCATTTTCAAATTTATAGAGATGTCCATTGAGACCAGAATGACCAAGTTTTAAACGAAAGAATGCTGTTACAGTTCTTCTACATAAAAAATCTGTGATGCAATGGTCAATATACAACTCCCCAAATGGAATGAAAGAAAGAAACTCATCCTGTTCATTTTTCAGGTCAACAAGAAGTTGATGTTGGATCTGGAGAAATAATTCTGGCTTTTCCATGGGGAATATAGAGATACTCAATGTGAGCCAAATGTGCAGCAGCATCCACAATATCATTTCCCCTAATTCCTGTGTGAGAAGGAATCCAAACTAGATGAATATCCCAGACCTTGTTGGAAGATAGAGCAAGAAGACAGTTCTCAATGCAGCATTGTATTTTATATAATGGGATCCCTTCCTCAATTTCAAAATATGGAAAGAGGACATGGAATCAGTGAAGACAACAATCTCTTGCGGGGTCATGTGGATGAAGATAAATTGGAAGGCTTTATAGATAGCAAACAGTTCTGCAAATAAGATGGAATGGCACTCATCCAATTTCCAAGTCTGAGTGATATTTAAATGAGGGATATATATTGCAGCAGAAGTAGAGGAAATAGGAGTAATCAATTTTGACCCATCCGTAAAAAGATAGGTGAATGATCCATACAGTGTTCTTGATCTCATCAAATAACTGCAAAGCAATGTAGGAGGGATCACCCTTTCTCTAGGTCCTGTGAAAATCATCATTACAAACAAGTGGTAGATGTACATAAGGAGGAGATGGAGAAATATTTAGAATAGACACAATTGGAATAATGAGTTTGATATTTGCTGGCAAAGTCGGGATGCTCGAGAAGGAAATGAATTATCTTTGGTCAGACAAAGAAGTGTAGGTGCATAAAGTTGTCTGGAGGAGCCGTTGAAAGTTTCAGAAAGGTTCTGATAAGCAATTCTTTCCTCCTAAAAGCCAAGGATGGAAGGCCTGACTATCAACAATGCAGGTACTGGTGAGGAAGGGAAAGCTCCCAGAGCAATCCTGATGGTCTTATTCTGTATGATGTCCAACTTTTTCAAGTGAGAAATAACAGCAGAGCCATACAGTATGCTACCATAATCCAGTTTGCTTATGACATAATTGAGATAAACTTGCTATAAGGAGGATGGGAGGACCCACATGAGATACCTGTCAATCTCTTCATAAGGTTCAGTCGCCTATTGGCAGTCTGCTGTAAATAGGCAATGTGGTGTTTCCAGGTTAAGTATGGGCCATCCCATGTTAAACCAAGAAATTTATGTTTCATAAGATTAATAGTCCTATTAAAAATGGACACAGTTGGAAGGAAGGGAATTTTTTTCCTAGTGAAACACATTTAGCAACTCTTGGTAGGATTGATACCCAAACCCCAAGAAGATGTCCAATCTTGTATAGAAGAAACCACTCTCAGCATGCAAACCTGGGCCGTCAACATGTCAGAGGCCGTTGCTACCAGTGCATCATCATCAGCATAAGCAATCATATGGGCTAAGTCCAGCAATGGAAAATCAGACATCAAAACAGAGAATAAACTCGGACTGAGGACTGATCCCTGTGGTATTCCTCTGGTCTGGGAAACAAAAGCAGATTGTTGATCTTGGAAAGATACAGCAAATACCATCCCTTGAAGGAAGTTTTATAACCATAATGGGATTCCACCGATTTTCATCTTTGCAGCTTTGTACAAGATCCCAATGTGGGAAGCTGAATCAAAAGCTGATTGAAGATCAAGGAAGAGAACCAAAGCACATTTCCTTTCTTGGTAAGCCTGATGGATAAGGCAGTCAAGGTGTAATAGACAGTCCATAGCACCCCTACCAGAACAAAATCCATATTGGGTGTCAGAAAACTGATGATGATGCTCCAACCACCACATGAGTCTGTTATTGATAAGTTTTTCCAAAACCTTACCAATACATGGCAACAAGTGAATAGCTCTATATGCCTCTGGTTGGGATGCATCCTTGGAAGGTTTCAAGATAGACAGAATCACAGATCTCTTCCAAGTTTGAGGATAAACACCTTGCTGCCAACTCTTATTAAACAGAAATAAAAGGTGTACTAAAGATAAATCCTGTAGGTGAGTCAAGAACTCATTTGGTATAAAATCCCAACCAGCCGTTAAATTATTTTTCAGAGATCCCAGGACCACTACTAACTCATCCATGAGAAAAGGCTTAACCAAGTCACTAGGAACTACTGACATTTGTCTTATAAATGTTGTGTAAATGGTCTATCTGCCAGCGGGTCAGGAATGGACAAAGTTTGCTGAAAGAAGATGGATGACACCTAGAGCTGCCTTCTGAAGATTGCCAAGAAGAGAGCAATCATGCACTGTTAATGGAAAGTTCTGTGGGGAAAATGTACCCAACATTTTCTTCAGAAGATTCCATGCCTGCGTTTCAGGTGTAGAAAAAGGCAAATTACCAGGAAGTTTTTTCAATGCCCCTCTTTTATGCCTGCATTTCAGGTGTAGAAAAAGGCAAATTACCAGTAAGTTTTTTCCATGCCTCTCTTTTAGTTGTAGTAAGGAACCTTTTACATAAGGCAGCTTTTCTCTTATAGGCAATACAACTGACTGGAGTAGGGTGGGTCCACCATAGTTTGAAAGTTGAATTCCTTTCCTGTTGTAAGTGTTTACACTCATCTGTCCACCAGAAATGTCGACATCTCCTACCAAACCTTCCTGAACCAAAGGTGAAAAATTTAATTGCAGGATTCGTATGGTGTGTGTGTAACTTGTGACACCATATCCTCCAAAGAGGCATCACTATGGAGGTGAATCTTAGTAGCAGAAGAATATTTTTCCCGTTTCCCAAGGTCGATAGCAAGATTCCATTTGGGTCTGAGAAAAATTGATTAAAGACACCCAGTCCTGAAGCTCCAAAATGACACGCATGTGATCACTACCCATATAAGGGTCCAGGGCAACAATGGAGTCCCCAAAGATGTCACTACCAATAAAGAGGTCAAGAGTAGATCCCTTGGCATTAAATGGGTGAATACGTGTAGACAATCCTGGTGGGTTAAGAAGACATAGACTATCGGAATTCAACAAGAAGGAATACAAGGAAGCACCTGCCTTATTAATAGATGCAGATAATATATCAGGTTCCCAAAAGGGGTGATGGGCATTTATATCACCCATCATTATCATAGGATGGTGAAATTTTGTGATATGCTGGAGGTTGATCTCTAATTTATTCAGATCGGAAATTTCAAACTGATAACCTACCCCTCTATTTAACACCAGGGTGAATCCTCAACAATATACTTACCAAAAGGAGATACAATTTAAAAGAGAGGTAACTCTTTTATGATTATTAAAGATGGAATGATTATCAGAAGATTTCATTAAGATCATAATATTGTTATTAGGAATGGGCAATATAGGGTTGTTATTTTTATCTAATAGGCCAATGATAGTAGAGGTACCCTCCAAATGGTCAGTTAAGGTCATATATTTATTATTCCTAATCCTAATATCCCCTTCCTCAGGTAAGCTATTTCTTTTACGCTTTCCCACCTCAGTGAAACCAAAGTCTTGATCCATAACTTCCTCTGCTGGAGTATGATGTAGGCCATCAGGCTTGGGAGGACTCGTGAGCAGAAATGTAAATAATACTAAATATATTAAAAAATAATGGGTAATGGTAGAGCAGAGGGGTATTACCCCCAGTTTTTATGAAAATCACAGTTGTACTGTAAAAAAATAATAAGAAGAATAGTGAAAATGAAAAATGAAAAACTCACTAGGAAAAAAGTTACAGCCTCCAAAAGTTTTAAACTCCCATGGACTTTCATTTTTGATCCATCAAGGTTAGGTCTCATTTCAGGCCCTCTAGTTCAGGTCATGATTAGAGATGTAAGTGAATAAAAAACGACCGTTTTTTATTAAAAAAAAACGTGTTTGTTTATTAAAAAAATACATGATGCAAAAAATTGATTTTCCTGTTTTTTTTTGTTTTTTTGTTTTATATATATTTTTCTTACTAATGTATTTTTTTTATTTCATTAAATTTATTAACTAGTAAAGAATTATAAAAACAGTTTTTTTACCTATATAATTATACTGTAAAAAATAAGCAACACTAGAAATAACATTAGTAATAAAATATAAAAATATTATGCTAGTTTTAATTCAATCATTACACTTCCTACCTTTGAAGCGTAAAAACTGAAAAATGTACATGAAAATGAATATGATCATATGAGAAATGAGTCATATGACTATAATGTATATTTACTTACACAAATAAAGAATATAATATTAAGTACCATAAGTTAGTAACTAGTATAATAAGGCCTAACTAAAATTACTAAATTTCTAAAGAACCATCAAGGCCCTCATTAAATTCCTGTTCTACTTCTTCTGCATCTGATCCAACAGACCTTTTCCAATCATGGCCTTCTACTGATAAATCCAATTCCTCATCCCATATGCTAATATTTGTGGAAAGAAAGGAGATCAGACTCTGACTCAACTATGAGAGAGTGCTTAGATTGGTTTTATCAGACTTCAATGTCCTTCACAGAGAAACCTGAGCTACTGACTGAGACTCTGGCTAATATGTATGTGGTTCAGGGGAATGAATTTGATGCCATTTACTATACCAACTTTTTACAATTAATTGAAAAAAGTACCGGAAGGCTCTGGTTGCTCCGTCTTCAATTTCAAGTTATGACATGAATAATAGTTTTTCTGCATGTTTTTGTGAGCCTGTTTCTTTTTTTTGAAGGGATATTGCCATGTGCTGAGAATTCTTCGTCACATCAAGCGAATGAGCATGAAGGTTCTAGAATCTCGGGAGCTACTTTGATATCATTGCAAAAGCTACAAACTAATCCACCATGCTGCAGACCGAAACATTGTTGAGTGAAGCCCAGAATATTCATACTGAAGTCCCCTCTAACTGGAAAAAATTCACCAATTCCTCATTACTTCTTTCATCCAACATCTCGCATTTCCTTGCTCAGATTGTAAACCTTCTGAAAATCTTGACTGAAGAAAAATATGAAATATTGGTTTCAATTTGCTTATATTGTATTGAATTTGTATGCAATTCTTTTATAAAAGTAAAAAGTATATATATATATATATAATATATATATATATATATAATATTATATATATATCTTTATTTATGATTAAATAAAAATTAATACATATATTAATATATATATATATATATATATATATAGCATATATACCGTATGCTATATATATATATATAATATATTATATATAATATATATAATATAATAGACCGTATATATATATATAATATAATATATATTATATATATATATATATATATTATCGTATAATATATATATATATATAATATATATATATATAATATATATATATATCATATATATATATATATAATATATATTATATTACGGTATAATAATACATGACCTTATTGTCTCACATTAAGCAATTGAACATAATCAATTTACAAGTGAAGAAACTCAGAACAGTGCAACTGAAAGCTTATTATGTGTGCTCTTTTTCTGCTTTGTTAGCATTTGCATTTCTTTACTCTGCTTCTTTCCCTTGATTTTGCTGTACTCTTACTCTCTTTCTGAATTCCTTAAGTATTTCAATTTTTATGTCATCACTGTCATTTTTTGCAAATTCGTATGTGTTGTTCTTAACTTGAACCATTATGGCCACCAGTGAAGCCCCAATTTAACAGATGCTCTTTTACCTTTGTATATATGATTTTAAAACAAAAAGAAATAGAAGAAGGACAAGGTGTTTGTTTTCCCTTCAGCCATTTCAAAAAGCATGGGGGGTTGTGTGAGTCGGAGTCGGAGTCGCTGAGTCGGGGAAGTCCGGTAATTTTTGAAGAGGTGAGTCGGAGTGGTAAGTCGGAGTCGGCAATTTTGAAAAGGGTGGATGTCGGAGTCGGTATTTCAAGAGGTCGGCGTCGGGAGTCGGGTCGTACTTTTAAAATAGAGAGTTTGGGAGTCAGAAAATTTTGAACTGAACCAAGTTATGAATTGTGTTTTTGTTGTGGGTTACTTCAATCACTTCATGCCAAGTTCACTGACTTGCGACGTTCCATATCTCAAAATGCATTGCAAACTTCGAAGTTTTTTTAACGTGCACCTTATGTTTCAATTTGAACTATATTCTAATAAACTGTCAACCTCTACCTTATATCCATTTATTTGAGATGATGAGAAATAAAAGGTACTCCATGGTACAAAGAGAAATTTCTTTCATTGACAATGGTATTCAATACTAGCTGCTGTTTATATTGATCCTATCAACAGGGTAAGCTTAACTGAAGATCAAATCCAAAAAGCTTAATCTGCAACTTTGGCAACGTGGTCATTTGTATTAAAGGTGGTTGCAGAAAAAGTTCAAGAGGATAAATGATCATCTGAACACTTGTTAAGTGATGAAACTAACAAACTTATCCTCCATTTACTACTCTTCTGCCAAGTCATTTTTTCAGGAAGCTCAGAAATGAGTATAAATAAGTTCCTAGAAATTTGAAGATCTTTAGTCAAAGCGTCGACTGCTCTACCTCCAAACAGAGTAGCGCTGACGGCTTTTCTGCTCTTAGCTTATATAATTCAGACTAGAAATGGAAAATGAATGAGGACGCTGGCAGATGCTTTATATATTATAATTATGATTATATTATATTACGCATGATATATATATATATATAATATTAATTATATATATCCTATATATATATATATATATATATATATATATTATATTATATATATAATATTATATATATTTAGAAATATTACAAAATTATTGTTGCGTTTATTTGCTACAAATATCTTTGAATATACATATATATAAATTTATATATATATATATATATATAATAATATTATATTTATTATAATTATTTGATTTATTATTTATATATATATATATATAATATATATAATACTATATAATATATATATAATATATTAAACGTGAACTTCAAATAAATATTTCTCTACTCTGAAAAAGCTCAAAACATACTTTTTCAATTTTACAGGTGAGAAAAAAGCCTAACAGAACTAGCTTTAAGTGAGTTGTCATTCGTAGCTGCACGCAAATAAAACGGAAGGGAATTATCAATCATTTTGTTGTTCAGAGATAATATTAATGAAATTTTTTATATGAATAAATGATATTTTATTTTTATTTTCAAATTACTATTATTATTATTTTTACTGTCAATTTTATATTTGCTTCGGACTGAGCCCAATTTTGCACTCCTCTAAATAATGAATAAAATTCTTAATTTTCATCTAATTTTTATAGGAAAAGAAATCAAACTGTAGCTTGTTTCTGTCCACTAAACTCGTTTTTCGAGTGTATTTCTTTGTCCTGTAGTCATTCTCAGAAATTTTCATTTTTTCAACTAACCTATATTTTTGACATGGCCCGTTTTCAACTTACAATTTTATTTTCGAAATGACTTCATACTGAAATATATCTTTGATGGGTCCATTTACATACAAAATGCGCAATAAGTTTTTTTTTGATTTTTTTAAAATTTGTGCTTTGCACAGCAATATCAAAATTCAAAACCCACTTATTTTGGTTTAAATGAAGAAATTGCGATAACTTTTTTCTGCTCATTGCGATCTATGATGAAATTGTCAGAGCAATAATGCAGCTTGGCCACATGCCACAATTTTTCTTAAATATTTCTTGTATAGTGCAGAAAGTTTGGGATTGTTCTTGAAACAAATTTTCAACAAATATTTTTTGAAATTTTGAAACAAATTTTCTTTTGATGTTACAAAACATATTATATAAAGTAAAAGATGTATCTTGACCGCTATATAAGCCTAAAAATTTGATGTTGATCGACAAGTAGAAAAAGATATATAAATATTTCACTTTCCCCTAAAAATATTTTTTTTTTTTTTTGGAAAAGTGATATTTATTGTTTGTTACTTATCCATCAACATCAAATTTTCGAAGCTTATATAGTCAGGCGAGATGCATCTTTTGTTACTTAGATAATTTCTTTTGTATACTCAAAAAAATAAAAAAAAATTCCAAAATAAATTCCGACTACATATGCTCTGAAATTTCATCCAGATCGCATGAGAAGAAAAAAAAATTATCTCAATTTTCTTTTTAAAAATCAAAAAAAGTGGATTTTGATTTGACATGCAAAGCACAAATTTTAAAAAATCAAAAAAGCTATTTCGTGCATTTTGTAGGAATTGACCCATTATGCTATTCAAGTTTGAAAGTCAATTTCGAAAAATGTGTAGAATCAAGCCAAAAATGTCAAAACAATAGGTTTGGAGAAATGAAATAATTCCGAAAGAATTTACTAAGACACAAGAAAACATCGAAGACGACGTTTTAAGAGTTCAGAAAAGCTACAGTTTTTCTTTTCTCATCAAAATTGGCGCAAAAATTAATAATTTTATGTCCATCTTTGGGTGAAAATTGGCTCAGCCCGAAGCAATAATTGGACCCTGCTTTTTATTGAATAATTTATATATATATATATATATATATATATATCTATATATATATAGATAATATATTATATATTATATATATATATATATTATATAATATATATTTTTATATTAATCTTTATATTATATTATTTTATAATACTATATATTATTATATAAATATATATTACATATATATATCTATTATATTATATATTATAATATATATTTATAAATATAATTATATATTTTAATTATTTTTATTATAGTAGTATTAGATATATATATATATATATAATATATATATATATATATATATATATATAGCAAATATATATATATAATATATATATATATTTTAAATATATA
>JABUQX010035354.1:2500-20000 GCA_015478945.1 Trachelipus rathkii
AAACAATAATAAACAAAGATCTATTACAAAGATATATAAAGGATAGATATTTTTATAGATATGTTGAATAAACGAAACTAAGTTCCCATTTTTTAATTAAAGTTCAAATGAAAGTAAATAAAATTAAAATATAGCACAAATTTATAAATATATGAAAATACAACAACAAATATACCAAACCAAAAAAAAAAAAATAAGTTAAAAAATAAGGGAACAAATATTTTTGAAGCTCATCAGATATACATATATATTAGTTAAAACTGTGAATTTCACTGAAAGGTTCATTTAGTGCTATTTAAAAAGTTAAAAGTTAAACATACATGGTTCCCTTCCTTACTAGACAACATATTTCATTACATACATAGGAAACATATATTCCTATGATAACCACTTCGAATAATTTGGACATTTCATCCAAAATTTCTACGGAGAAGGACACTCACCTGATAGTGTCGTCACAACGATTGAGGTCTGTCAACTCATGAATGTTTAAAATACTGACCGCATCATTGCAAACACCTCTGAAACATTAGTCGTTTTTTTTCCATGGAAGGCTCTCTATTCCCTTACAATTATTACATACTTACCTCCTTCTTTTTTCGTATCGTAGAAAAAAACAAAAACAATAGTAGTAATTTTTAAAAATTGTATTCTTTATTAAAAAATAATTATTGGAAAGTGACAAGAATAATAATAATAATAAAATAATCTATATCTAACTAATAATAATAAAAATTAATAAAATATAATAATAATAATATAATAATAATAATAATAATTAAATAATAATAAAAAATAATATAATAATATAATAAATAAAATAATAATAATAAATAAATAATAATAAATAATTAATAATTAATAATAATAATAATTATAATACATAATTTTGTAAACAGGTACTTATTAATGTTCTAATCATATAAATGGCATTTAAAATAATTGAATGTGCATGTACTAAGATTGCAATAGATTTATTTTATCTCAAATTTAAAGTTCCGAGAATCAACAATAGATAAGCCTCAACTATTATTTATTCTATATTTCATATTATAACTGCAAAAAAGAAATTATGTATGAACTTATATAAATAAAAAGCATAAAGATGCATTTTTTGAACGTCTAAAATTAAAGAAAAAGAACAAAGAAATCATTACCTTAGTCGTGAATTTTATGTATGGATTTGGATCCATTTGAGCATTGTATTATTTAATTCACTCAGTTTCTGTTGAGGCTACGGATTATCCTGTATAAAAGTAAAGTGGATTTTTTTTTTTTTTAATTTTTGTAAGACAATTTTTTTTTATAGAAAAAAAAGAAATTTCCTTGTATGAAATCTAAATATTGATTTTTTGAAATTAGCTCATATATACCGATATTATATATTATTATATGTATATTATATATATATATTATTATATATATATAGTTCAGATATATATATATAATATATATAATATCATATATATACGTATATACTTATATATATATATATATATATATATAACTTATATATTATATATTTTGGGAATTAACTCTACAGCACCGGAAACTTAAATTGTTCAATAATAATAGCCTGACAATATACAGACTATGGAGACGTTATGAGGTTGAGGACCATGTATAGAATTATTTGCTGGCTGTCAGCAAAATGTTAAGATAATTGTAATAGTTGGAATGGATAATATGTGAAAACTGGTGCAGCTTCAGATGTAGGATAACGGCTATTTTGGGATGAAATGTTTAAATAAAATTTTAGCAGTTAATAATATAATTAAGCGAAATAATAATCTACACTACCAATGTCTATTTCTAATAACTTAAAAGTAAATAATAACATATTAAAATAATAAAATATAATATAAATATAATAATTAAATTAAATAAGCTAAGTTAAAAAATAGAAGTAACAAATATTGTCGATCATAAGTTGGAGCATTAAAATATTCGTAATTTTCTTATGAATTTCACTGCAAGGTTCATTTATTGCAATTAAAAGGTCAATAAGTTTGAAAAAATAAATGTAAAGGATTTAATGGCTAAAAATTACTTAGATGAAATGTCTGATGGTTCAGAAATCGGTTTTAATGGCAAATATTAGTTAAATAGCACCTAACATTTTCACAGGAAGAGTAAGACTCTGAACCTTACGAATCCTTCTAGGTGCCAAGTTTTGATTTGAACACCATATATTGCATAACCTTTGACCCTTATCGTTTTTTCTCCATTGAAGGCTCTTATTCCCTCAACAATTATTACATTTCTTCTCTTTTTGCGTCTGTATAAAAAACAAAAAAACTATTTTTTTTTAATTAAAAAAACATATTAAAAATAATTGGAGGCGGCATAATAAAACAACAATAACAATTATACATAATAAAAAAATAAATAAATAAAACTATAATCAAAAAATCAAAGAAATATAAATTAATTAAATAAATAAATTAGATATTATAATACAAAAAAAAGAAAAAAATTTAAATTTAAATTTAAAATATAGATGCTTTAGGTATAAAGAAAAAAAAGAGATTGATAACCATCATTAGTAGAATCTACCAAAGTATCAAAAGATATTTTATAGGAATATTGTCTTGAAAATAAACACAAGCATAAGTTTGCCCCATTTTTTTTTAATTAAAGTTCAAATGAAATTTATTAAAAAAATTAAAAAGTAAGCAAAAAATTTTTAAAAATATGAAGAATTATGATTTTATTTAACCAAACCAAAAAAAAAAAAAAAAACTAAGTAAAATATACGGAGCAATATTTTCTGAAGCTCAGTCATTATAACAGTAATATTTATGTAGTTAAACTATGCATTTTCACATAAAGGGTCAATTGTTATATTAACATTGTTGTGATTAAATAAATAATTATGGAATCTCTCAATATAAAAAAACATTGATGAATATGTCAAGTGGGTCAGAAATCGGTTTATGCCTCTAACCTACGACTAATCTCCATCCTAAAAACTCTATCCCCCCACTCCCCCCCCCTACAAGAAGAAGATCACTCACCTGGATAGTGGTCCCGCCCACACGAAATGTGAGGTCTGTCAACTCATGAAAGTTTTAAAATACTGACCGCATCATTGCAACCCTCTGACCCTTATCGGTTTGTTTCTCCATGGAAGGCTCTTTATTCCCTCTACAATTATTACATACCTCCTCTTTTTGCGTCTGTAAAAAAAAACAAAAAAAAAAATAGTAATTTTTTTAAATTGTATAACTTATTAAAAATAATAATTGGAGGTGACAATAATAATAATAATAATAATAACTAATAACAATAACTAATAATAATAATAACTAATAATGATAATAATAATAAAAATAATAATAATAATAATAATATATAATAATATATAATAAGTAGAATATAATAATAATAATACTAATGAATAATAATAATAATAAATACTAATAATAATATGTAAGGGTATGTATGTGTTTTAACTATTGCATTAAAATAATTAATTGCATGTAT
Organism: Trachelipus rathkii; assembly: GCA_015478945.1. Lineage (NCBI taxonomy): Eukaryota > Metazoa > Arthropoda > Malacostraca > Isopoda > Trachelipodidae > Trachelipus > Trachelipus rathkii. Next base: position 5,987 of record JABUQX010035354.1, read on the forward strand.
TAAGATTGCAATAATTTTATTTTAATCTCAAATTTAAAGTTCGGAGAATCTAACAAAGATTAAGCCTTCAAACTATTATTTATTATTATTATTATTAAAACTGCAAAAAAAGAAATTATGTATGAACTTATAATAATAAAAGATCTAAATTTTGTTTCGTTTTTTGAAACGTCTAAATTAAAGAAAAAGAAGAAAAGAAATGCATACCTTTAGTCGTGAAATTTTATATGGATTTTGGAGTCCATTTTGAGCATTGTTATTATTATCACTCCAGTTCTGTTGAGACGGACCTGATAAAATAAAGGATTTATTTTTTTTTTTTTAATTATAAGACATTTTTTATAAGAAAAAGATTCAAATATTGCATATGAAATCTTAAGAAGATAAAATAGTCCTTTCTCATTATTACGTATATATATATATCTATATATAATATATATATATATATATATTATATATATATATATATATTATATATATATATAATATTATATATACTATAATATACTATTATATATATATTATATATATATATATTATATATATATATATATATATTAATATACATGCATTGCATAACGTTTTTTCTCCATGGAAGGCTCTTAATCCCTCTACAATTATTACATTTCTTCTCTTTTTGCGTCTGTAATAAAAACGATGGAAAGTTTGGAGTTGAGTACCATGGTATAGAATTATTTGCGGCTTAATATGTGAAAAATGGTGCAGCTCCAGATGTAGGATAGAGAAAACTGGTGCAGCTTCAGATGTAGGATAAACGGCTATCTTTGGGATGAAATGTTTTAAATTAAATAACACATTAAAAATAATTTAAGGCGAAATAATAATAAACAATAACAATGACAATAATAATAAAAAATTAAAATAAATAACAATTACAACAATAATAAATATAAATATAAATATAAATATAAATATAAATAAACTAAATTAAAAAATCTACGGAACAAATATTTTTGAAGCACATCAGATATACATTAATATAATAGTTAAAATTATGAATTTCACTGCAAGGTTCATTTATTGCTATTAAACAGTTAAAAAGTTGAAAATAAATTCGTACTTTAATATATAAAAAAACATTGATGAAATGTCGAGTGGTTCAGAAATTGGTTTATGGGCCACTAACACTCGACCAATCTCATCCTAACCTTTCTACAGGAAGAAGATACTCACCTGGATAGTGTCCGTCCACTCCATGAAGTTTAAAATATTGACCAAATGCATTGCATAACCTTTGACCCTTATCGTTTTTTCTCCATGGAAGGCTCTTATTCCCTCTACAATTATTACATACCTCCTCTTCTTGCGTCTGTAATAAAAACAAAAAAAAAAGTTTTTTATAAATTATATTACATTTATTAAAAATAATAATTGGAGGCGACATTATAATAATAATAATAATAATAATAATAATAATAATAATAAATATATTATAATCAATAATAATAATAATTAATATAATAATAATCAATAATAATATATAATAATAAAATAATAATAAATAATAATGAATAATAAATAATAATAATAAATAATAAACCAATAATAATTTGATAAACCAGTACCTTTATTATGTCAAACTTAAAATGCATTAAAATAATTAATTTTTTTTAATCAAGATTGCATATAATTTTAATTTTTAATCTCAATTTAAAAGTTGGAGAATATAAACAACTAGCTAGTGTACAACTATTATTTATTATTATTATTATTATTTATTTTTATATTATTATTTTATTATTATTATTATTTCTATTATTATTATTATTAAAAATGCAAAAAAGAAAATTGTCAGTAATAATAAAAGATCTAAATTTTGTTTCGTTTTTTGAAACGTCAAAATTAAAGCAAATGCATACTTTAGTACGTGACATTTTTATATGATGTTTGGAGTCCTATTTTGAGCATTGTTATATCATCATCCAGTTCTGTTGAGACACGCTGATACACAGAAAAAAGGCGATTTTTTTTTTAAATTATTATTTTTTTAATTTTAAGCCATATTTATATAGAAAAAAAGAAATTGAAAATAATGATTATGGTAAATCTTAAAATAGATTTTTAACGGTATTTATCATATTATACCGATTATATTATATTATATATTATATATATATATTATATATATATATATATATATATATATATATATATATATGTATATATCATATATATAATATATATATATATATATATATATATTATATTGGTAATACAAAAGGGATTGCGAGAGTGAGTTAGATAAGGAGATGGAGGAGTTAATAAATAATTAATCACTTTGATAAAAAAGCTGTCAATATAATATTTATTTTACATATAACTGTAACCTATTAAACCTTAAATATTCAAAGCATACAAGTGGAGAGGTAAAAACAATATGCATTTTCTTATATATTTAACAAATTTTAGCAACACTTTCTACTTAGTTCAAAGATTACCATTATTTCCAATATTGCTCTCAAACATTTGAACATACTTAAATAATATCGATATTCATATCAAAGTCCTAAAATAATATGATATTTATGCTCACATCAAAATATCATATCCTAACTAAAATTAATATTCGGATATTCAATAACAAATCCATAACTAAAAATTAAACCTAATCTATTAAGTACTAAAATAGTCACGTTCGGTTTGTCTCGTAGACGACACAAATTCTCATCACTGTTCAATTCACACTTCCGAAAATGCCACGGCAATGTTTGTGAGACCTGTGTTAATATTAGCACAAAAGTTAAATTAAACAATAGTATGGCCCCTGTTAATTTTTAAGCGTAATAGTAAATATCCAAAATTCTTTGTAAAATAAGTCACGTAATGACATTATCAAATTATGAAAATTCCCTTTCTCTGCCACGCTCCTGTTTTGTTTCATCTGGGACACTGAGTAATCCGATCATTGGTGAGATGTCTTAGAATTCTAACTTTTAAAACGCTCACCTCTCTTAAATTATACTCAAATCATTTGTTGGTTCACTCGTCCACTTCCCTCTCAACAGCTTTTGTTAAACAAACATAAAAAAGAAAAAAGAAAAAAAACTGCTCATTTGAAACAGTTTTACGATGCCTTCTCTTTTCTGAGGAGAGGCTAAGGCTTATGGTGAAAGAATACAATGTGCCATTGCCCTGCTTCTTCATCCTTTCTCCTGTTTATCACCTCCCACTTTTCATCGTCCGTCATATTTACTTCTTCCTCCTCGGCACTCCTTGGTTCTTCCTTCCTTGCTTCCCCTTTGCGGGCAGTTTTCGCCCAAATGTGTCGTCGCCCGACACACGACACACTTCTTCGGGAACCCCCATTGATTCAGAGGATTTTTCTTTCCTTTCTCCATCGGCGCGAGGTCAAGGGAAACGGTCCACACACTACGAACCACCACTGTAATAAAAAGGGAATTGCGAGAGTGAGTCAGATAACGAGGAATGAGGAGTTTAATAAATAAATTAACCTTAATATCGTAACCTGAGAAATATAATAATTATTTATTATTACTTAACCTGATTAACCTTAAATATTCGAAGCAACAAGTGGAGAGGTAAAACACAAATACGATTTTCTTTATATATTTAACAAAAATTTATCAATAACCAATGTCTTATTATCATAACAGACTCCAAAGACGTAAAATAAAACTGTAAACTCATATACAAGTTTTTATTCCAGAATACATCAACATTAAAAAATCACAAGTCCTCATTTGAATAAAATATATAGTAAAGTGTAATAGTTTTCTGATTTTAAAGCAGTAAATCAGTAAAATCAGTCAAACAAACAGTCACGCCTCCAACCTACATACCTCCATCATGAAAACTTTTGATCTATTGATCCTATTAATTCATGTCATATTTTGAGTATCATTCCGACTAAACATAACACAAAAATAAGTTTGTTTCTTATATATAACATCGAAATTGCTAGCGTAAAAAGAGTTTTTTAACATTATAAAGCTCCACATAACATAACCTAACTAAGAATAATGTAAAACGACAAACTAACATACATACCATCGCTACGAATAAACTACTAATACTAAACGAAAACTTTCCGGATTGCATATCCTAACAACAGTTAAAGTTACCGTGAAACTTCGTACACAATAATAAACTATTGCATCTATACTTTTTTCGAAATAAAATCTATCTCTAACATATCAATGTTTTAGTTTAATTGACAATTAACAATGTTCGTAATTACACTCGTACACAAAAATATCCAATTCTGAAACACCAAGCATAACCCGGTCTAAGCAGCATACGGAAACGAATATAATGCTCGTAAACTCGCGAAATTTTTACAATCAACCAGTTAGAATAAATATTTTCTAAACAAAAATTCATGACAATAAACCTCTCGTCAAAAATATCATAATCCTCACGATAATTACCAAAGACAGTACAAAGTTTTTAACCACACATAACTATTAAAAGGTGTATCACCGCAGCTCGATTAGAACATTGCATTTGAATCTTAATAAATAAATCTGTAGGAACTATTTAGCAATTCTCGTAGAGCTATAGAGCTAACAGTTCTACTTTGATCAAAAAATCTTAAACTAGGCTCCCGTTCTAACACATCATCGTGATCAGTTAAACTAACAGTAATATCTTACTCATAACGTCACTCTCATTATAGTCTCTAACAAATCAGTGTTATTTTACAAATCATCGTCACAGTATCATATTTACAATAAAATACCTAAATTTACGAAGATGAATACAGCTTTCTTAACCAAAGAGTATCTAATAACAACACAGTGCACTCTGAGAGAAAACCAGGGTGCGCCCATGAAAGAGTGTGAATCCTGAAGAGGGGGGATCACCCCGAAGGGATGTAAGCGGGTTTTTGGGCCTCAGCCGAAAGGGCTGAGGCCTTACCCCTCCTTGGAGTAGATCATGAATGGGTGGGAGGGGTGGGGAGGGTTGAATTTTGGTTTATGACTTATTTACCCTAACTGATTTATGATGTTACTGCTTTAAAATCCTGTAAACTAAATTACAATTTCTGTGATATTATTATACTAGCAATAAAAGTAAACGTAAATTTATTTCTTAAACCACTGTTATGTTTGGATAAAACTTTGTTATGTTTACAGTTCTTCGTTGGTCTGTATGGTAATTAGACATGGTTATGATAAATGTTTGTTAAATATTATTACCGTGTCAATGTAAAATTAACGTTATGTTACAGATATCTTGGAAAAGTAGGATAGGTTACCGTTTTGTATGCATTGCTATTACTTTACTGGTGTTTAAGTTGTGGAAACTTTGTTTAATGTTAACTGGTTTATTAGTGCGTAAGTTGTGTTAAGTTTGGCGTTGTACATTATTTTTATATTCGTAGTTCAGTCGATGCTATGTTAGCTTTATTAATGTGAAAACATTGTTATGTTAGCACATATTCGCTGGTTAATATAAAGAACTCATTTTTGTGTATGTTTATCCGAAAAATGATTACTCGTAATCGCGACGTTAAAATCAATTGTTTAATGTAAAATTAACAATGCTATGCTAGAGTTATGCTTTGAAAAGTGTGAATGGTTAAGTTTTGTACGCTAATCCCCAGTACTTTACTGTTGTTTAGGTATGGAGAATTTGTTAATGTCTATAGTAGTTATTTATGATCTCGATACGTATGGTGTGTGATCTAGGTCTATATCGTTGTACATTATATCCTTAAATTCAGGTTGTTATCAGTTATTCGATCTTAAGCTTTTTATTACGATAGTAAGATAACGTTTGCTACTTAAGTGGATTTAGCATAAACATATATTACATCGACAGATTTAATAATAAACCACAAAAGATTATATCTACTGTGTATTTATTGTTTAGATCTGAAATGATAGCCGATATTAACTGATCATGTAAATCAAGACTATAGCATTTAATTATGGAAATTACTAAAGATACCTCATTGGAGTATGCGAGCGGGGTGGGCAGAGAAGGGGTTGAATGGCTTGGAGATATACAAATCTGACAGATTTACCTGTTTATCTTTATAAAATCTGTAAACTATTACAATTTACTGTGGATATTTATTCAAAGACTTATTTTAATGTGTATGTTTGGATAATTTGTTTATGTTCGTACAGTTATGTTTTGGATAAACTAACCTTTGTTATAATCTACTGCAACTATTTATGGGTTAAACACTCTCCTCTACACATTTAGACTAGGAATAGATCGCCTTTCATTTAGTATAACAACAGTAAGTATGATTATGTAAAACTGCACACGCTTTAACTATATCGTACTTCATGTTGTACAGTCTGTATAACAGTATGTTATAAGCTTCATAAGTTTATTATGCCATCATTATCTGAGGGTAAACTAACCTTTGTTTGTCTTACACGTTAGGCATTATGAATGTTGGTCTAGGTTACAATAAATCGATAATGTTTCCGTCGTGTAAAACATATAATACTACACAAACTGTGTTTAATTTGTATCATTAACACGGTAGATATTTAACAAATTTTACCATAACCTTGTGTAAGTTATCATCACAGAGCAGCGAAGTATGCTAACCGTAACAAAGGTTTAATCATAATAAAGCCAACATAGCATTACCAGAACTAAGATAATAAATTTACAATGACAGACCTGACACATCTTAAGCAAGAATAAAACTGCTAACTTAACTAAGGTCCAAACTTATCAAACAGTACAAAGTAACTAACAAGACATTACCAAAAACATAGCCATTCACAACTTTATCAACATGAATCTCCAAACATCGACAATGTTATTTTTACATTAAACATAGCAATATTTTTTACCAAAAAATTTATCATAACCTGACTTAGAGTGCCTAACGTGTAAAAACAAACAAAGTAAAGTTTTACCTCAGTAAAGCTAAACTATGAACATAACATACTTAACACACATACACAACCAGACGAATAAACAGCTGTCATTAACAACTTATTCAATAAAGCGAACATACGAGGGAGTAAAACCAAAGTAGTTGCAAACATAAGTCAAAGTTTTATCCAAACATAACGTAAAAACATGAACAAAGTTTTAATTCCAAACATAACATCAAAATAAGTTCTTTGAATAAAATATCCAGTAAATTGTAATAGTTTACAGATTTTTAAAGCAGTAAATCAGTATATCAGTAATAATCAAACCATCAACCCCCCCACCCTCCCACAGGACTTGTTATCTATTGACACTATTGATTCATGTCATATGTCGAGTATCATATCGACTAAACATAACACAAAAAATAAGTTTTTTTGTAACACTAACTGTGAATATACTGCTAAACGTACACAAATTTCTTGTTTACATTAATAAAGCTAACATAACATAACCATTGAAATTAGAAATATAATGTCTCGATAAACCTAACACAGCACGTTAAACAAAACACAATCACTACAACTCCAGATACCACCGCCTACGAGAAACTACTAACATATAAACAAAAATTCCATACCTAACAACAGTAAGAGTACCTGGCAATAGCGTAACAAAACGTAACCCATTCAACAATCCTTGTTTCAAGCATAACTCTATAGCATACAACCATCAACTCGTTATTTTACATAACACTATTGATTTACTCCGCATTTACGATGTTATCATTTTCGGATAAGACATAGCACAAAAATGAGCCTACTAATTCACAATACACACCCAGCGAATATATGGCTAACATAACAATGTTTTTCACATTAATAAAGCTAACATAAGATCTTACCAAAACTAAGAAAATAATGTACTAAGACAAACCTAACGGATTTTTGATTTGTTTTAAACCAGTTAACATAACAAAGTTCCACACTTAAACCAGTAAAGTAACTAGCAATGCATACAAACGTAACCTATTCCTACTTTTCCAAGCATATCTGTAATTAACGTTAATTTTACATGACACAGTGTAATAATTAACAAACATTTATCATAACTCATGTTCTAACTATCATCATCAGACTTCAATCGAATAACTGTACAACATAACAAACGTTTTTATCCAACATCAACATAAAAATAAGTTCTTTTGAATAAAATATGCAACAGTCATTGTAATAGTTACAGATCTTTCAAATAGACAGTAAATCAGTAAAATCAGTAAAAATCAAACGCATACAACCACGACCTCCGAAGGGGTGTAAGCGGGCTTAACCCCTCCGAAGGAGGGGTAAGGCCTCAGCCCTTCGGGCTGAACGGCCCAAAAACCCGCTTTAACAGTCCCTTCGGGGTGAATCCCCCTCTCAGGATTTCACGTCTTCATGGGCGCATTCCCCTTGGTTTTCTCTCAGGAGGTGATGTGTTGTTTTATACTCTTGGTTAATGAAAGCTGTTTATTCGTACAGTTACGGTACGTTAAGGTAAACATTATGTGCTGTGGTGAAAATAACAGATTTTTAGAGAAAATGGGAGTTTTGTAAGATATACTGTGTTAATCTGACGATGATTTGGGTTAGAAACGCGGAGCCTTCAGGTAAGATTTGTTGAGTAATGTTAGGCTTGCTCGAGAATTTTTGCTATGTCTACGTTTATTTATAGTTCAAATGATGTTATACTCGAGACAGTGAACACTTTTTATATTATGTTTGGTTAAAACTTTGTTTTGTTCTTGTAATTACGTTGGGATATGAATTTAGACGAGGTTTTATCAGATGAATTTTTTGGTTAAATATTACGAAAAGTTGATGTAAAAATTTCGGTACGTTAGCATTATATTCGTTCCGTATGCTGCTTAGACCGGGTTTATGCTAATTTTTGTTAAATATTACGATGTTAATGTAAAATTAACATTGAATATGTTAGAATATGCTTGAAAAAAGTGGGAATAGGTTTCGTTTTGTACGAAGTGTTATAGGTACTGTTACTGTTGTTAATGTGCGGAAGTTTGTTAATGTTAGTAGTTTATTCGTACGTATGTATGTTAGGTTTTGTTCGTTGTACATATTCTTAGTTCTGGTAATGGTTTGTTAGCTTTATTAATGTAAAAATTTTTTACGCTAGCTATATTCATGGCTTAGTATAGTAAAAAACTTATTTTTTGTGTTATGTTTAGTCGAATGACATGATACTCGAAATATGACATGAATAAATAGATCAATAGATCAAAAAGGTCAAATGATGGGCGGGGTGTGGAGGGGCTTGACTGTTTGTTTGATCTGGATTTACTATTTACTGCTTTAAACTCAGTAAACATTACAATTTACTATGATATTTTTATTCAAAGAACTTATTTTTATGTTATTTTGGGGATAAACTTGTTATTTTACAGTTATCGTTGATCTGTATGCTAATTAGACATCGGTATGATAAATTTTTTGTTAAAATATTACAGTGTCAATGAAAAAAACGTTCCCATTTCGTTAGAGATATGCTGGACAAAGTAGGAATAGGTTACGCTTTTGTATGCAAATGCTAGTTACTTTACTGGTGTTAAGTGTGGAACTTTGTTAATGTTAAGTCTGTTTATTAGGGCGTAAGTTGTGTTAAGTTTTGTTTGTACATTATTTCTTAGTTCATATGATGCTATGTTAGCTTTATTAACTGTTAAAACATTGTTATGTTAGCATAAATTCGCTCGTTGGTTAGTAAATAAAGAACTCATTTTTGTGCTAAGTTTATCCGAAATGATACTCGTAATGCGACGTAAAATCAATAGTGTTAATGTAAAATTAACAATGATTTGTTAGAGATAGGTATATGCCTTGAAAAAAGTGTGAATGGTTACGTTTTGTAGGGTTCTAGGTACTTTAGTGTTGTTAAGTATGGAAACTTGTGTTAAGTTAGTATCTTAGTTCGTAGTATGTGTGTTAGGTTTTATCGTTGTACATTAATCATTCTTAGTTCAGGTTATGTTATGTTAGCTTTATTAATGTAAAATCTTTGTTACCTTAGCATATATTTCGACAGTTAGTAATACAAAACTATTTTTGTGTTATGTTAGTCGAAATGATACTCTGAAATATGACATGAATCAATAAGATCAATAGATTAAATAGGTCCTGGTGGGGAGGGGTGGGGAGGGGTTAATGGTTTGATTTTACTGATTTTACTGATTTACTGCTTTAAAATTCTGTAAACTATACACTTTACTATGAAATTTATTCAAAGAACTTATATTTTATGTTATGTTGGATAAAACTTTGTTATGTTTACGGTTATTCGTTGGTCTAGATTAATCTAGACATGGTTATGATAAAGTTTGTTAAATATCACTGTGTCAATGTAAAATTAACGGTTAATATGTTACAGATATGCTTGGAAAAAGTAGGATAGCGTACGTTTTGTATGCTTGCTATTAAACTCTTACTGGTGTACGTGTGGAACTTTGTTAATGTTAACTGGTTATTTCTTAGTGCGTAAGTTGTGTTAAGTTTGTATTGTACATTATTTTTCTAGTTCATATGATGCTATGTTAGCTTTATTAATGTGAAAACATTGTTGATGTTAGCAATATATTTCGCTGGTTAGTATATAAATAACTCATTTTGTGCTATGTTTATCCGGAATGATGATACTCGTAATGCGACGTAAATCAATAGTGTTAATGTTAACGTTAATATGTTAAAGTTATGCTTGAAAAAGTGTGAATTGGTTACGTTTTTGTACGCTATGCAGGTACTTTAACTGTTGTTAGGTTGGAATTTTGTTAAATGTTAGTAATTTTTATCTCCGTACGTATGGTGTGTTAGGTTTATCGTTGTACATTATATTCTTAATTCAGGTTATGTTATGTTAGCTTTATTAATGTAAAAACTTTGTTACGTTAGCATATATTCGACAGTTAGTATATAAAAAACTTATTTTTGTGCTATGTTTAGTCGAAATGATACTCGATATGACATGATTCAATAGATCAATAGATAATAAGGTCCCTGGTGGGAAGGGTGTAGGAGGAGGGGGTTGATGGGTTTGAATTTTCACGATTTACTGATTTTACTGCTTTAAAATCTGTAAACTATTACAATTACTGTGATATTTTATTCAAGAACTTATTTTTATGTAGTTTGGATAAACTTTGTTATGTTTACAGTTATTTGGATAAACTATTGTTATGTTTGCAAGCTATTTGACGGTTTTACTTCCCTCGTAATGCTTTCTGTCTTTATTGAACTAAGTTTTGGTTAATGACAGCTGTTTATTCGTCTGGTTGTTGTGTGTTAAGTAAGTTATACTGTTTCATAGTTTAGCTTTACTGAGGGTAAAAACTTTACTTTGTTTGTCTTACACCGTTAGGCAGTATGATGTTTAGGTCAGGTAATGATAAATTTTTGGTAAAATATTACTATGTTAATGTAAAATTAACATTGTCATGCTGGAGAGATATGGTTGATAAAGTGTGAATGGAACTAGTTTTTGTATGTCCTTGGTTAGTTACTTTTACTGTTGATAACTTTGGACCTTTGTTAATGTTAGCAGTTTTATTCTTGCTTAAGATGTCGTCAGGTTCTGTCATTGTAAATTACTATTCTTAGTTCTGGTAATGCTAGTTGGCTTTATTAATGTTAAAACTTTGTTGTTACTTTAGCATACTTTCGCTGCTCTGTATCAATATTTACACAAGGTTATGGTAAAATTTTGTTAAATATACCGTGTTAATGTAAAATTCACAATTGTTATGTTAAAAAGAGAACGTTTGACAGGTGTGAATCAGTTACGTTTGTGTATGAATTGTTAGTTACCTTTTACCATGTTGTATAAGTTATGGATCTTTTGTTAATCGTTAACCGTTTATTCTTTGTTTTAAGGTGTGTCAGATTTTGTCCGTTGTGCATTATATTCAACGTTCAGATGAATGCTAAGTAAGCTTTAATTAGTGAAAACTTTTTTTTTATGTTATGTTTATCCATAGTGCATACTCGAAATGTGACTTGATCAATAGATCAATAGATCAATAGATCAAGGATGAAAACAGGAGGTGGGATGGTGGTTTGATTTTACTGATTTACTGATTTAGGGTATGTAAAACGTTACAATTTTAGTAAAAATTATGACTTAAATCAAATAGATCAATAGATCAATAGATCCACAAGCTGGTCAGGAGGGTAGGTTGGGTGGCTTGATTTACTGATTTACTGATTTGGGTAACTGTTTAAAAAAAAAAACAATGGAAAAAAAAACAATTCTTAGTAAAACATTTGACCCTTAATAAATTAGATCAATAATCAATAGATCAATAGATCAATCGATCATAGATGGACAGGAGGGTAGGTTGGATGGTGGTTTGGGATTTACTGATTTACTGATTTTAGGGTATGTAAAACATGACATTTTAGTAAAAAATTTGACGCTTATATCAATAGATCAATATCATAATAGACAATACGAATCAATCGATCATGATTGGACAGGAGGGTGGGTGGATGGTGGTTTGATTTACTGATTTACTGCTTTAGGGTATGTAAAAAACGTAAAATTGTAAGTTATAAGCAAAAAGCATATCAAACCTGTTTAGTTATTATATGTTATTTATTTATTATTTAATTTATTTATTTTTCTGATGGTTCTGAACCATTATTTTCGAAATCTACAGACCCAATAACATATATAGACACCAATTGTATCATTACAAAATATTTATAACTCGTCACCGCACCGCGAGCCAGCACCGTGCAGTTGGTAACTTCTACTCTCTGAGGCAGACTCTTTTTTCATTTCTTCCCTTCTTTATTCACCTTCCTTCACCTCTTTCTTCCTCCTTCGTCCTTGTTTTGCACTCTGTGCTCTTTTTTTCAGTCAGGACCCCCCATTGGCGGCGGCCCTAGACACCCCTATACGGACTTATAACCAACATATTCGAGATCTACGGTCTCGATAACCTATATAAGCACACCCATATTGTTGTTATACGAATGTTTAGTTAACACGGCACGCAGTGGCTCCAGCACCGCGTGCCGGAGCCAACTCTCAGATCCCATATCAACTATTTCTAGAAATTCAATTCTGATCCTCTCACCAAATTTCAGCAAATTACGAACACTTCTTTTTAAGGGGGTGGAGTCCCCCTTCGGGGGACCCACGGGGACGTAATCACGTCTACGATTAGGGTACGCTCAACCATCTAACCCCCCTCCAAATTTTAACCAGATACGTAACCCTAAACCATGTAGATTATATCGAACTCGAAACCGGAGCGAAGAAGAAACCGCGGCGGAAATAAATACAACAAAAATAATAATGAAGATAATAATAAATAATAATAATAATATAATAATAATGAATAATATAATATATAATAATAATCAATAATAATAAAATAATAATAAAATAATAATAATAATAATACAGACAGATCAACACTAACCGATGTCCTGAACCAAACCGAACCGCTGCCCGGAAGCGGAGCCGGAGCCGGAGTCGAGTCGGAGTCGGAAGTCGATTTGAGTGCGTAAAAAACGACTCAGATTCGTTTCCCTTCGGGTGATGGATTGTCAATGTACATAATAATAATAATAATAATAATAATAAAATAATAATCAATAATAAAAATGTGCATGTTGTATGCGCATGTGCCACGCGCGCGCCGCGTAATAAAAAATATTACGAATAACATGAAAAATCATACTTAATCTCAAAAACACGTGTCCTTATCAGCCTACGCTGATAAGGACACTCAGAGCTCGTATTCCAAAAGTGGTCACCGTGAGGTGCCCTGATCACTAGCTATATATATATATATCATATATATATATATACTTATATATATAGTATATAAATATATTATATAATTTATATAGTTATATATATATATATATATATATATAATATATATATATAATATATATATATATATATATATAAAACTACCTTTTAACGTGCTTTCCCCTATGCAGGGGTTAACACGGGGGGACCACAGGAAATCGAACTTTAAGGCCGGCCATCCCAAACCAAGCGGCCACCAACGTGTTTGCAGTCAAGTTTTAATTCTTGCCCACCAGGTAGAAAAAACCCAACTGCTACGGCCGCGGAGGATTTTGAACCACGCGATCCTCATCGTTATAGACGCGGGTGACTC
>JABUQX010035355.1:0-27500 GCA_015478945.1 Trachelipus rathkii
CAAAGAGAGAGATTGTTAGAAGGTGTATTGAATGGTCTTTTTATGAGTTACGTCACCTCTCTCAGCTCTTTTTCTAGCACTTGTAATACGATGCAATCGCTATGGGACGTGGAATATACCGAGTTTTAGAGTGGTTAGTATGTCCTTAAGGGTAATTAGTGAATCTGACCGTTCCCGTGGTTATAATGGAACGAATCACCCTCCTAAACATGAGTTAGGTATTAGAATATCGTTCCCCTACCCCCTTTTTTTTATTGCATCTGTCCCACATTTTTGTTTCTGGAGCTATGAAGTTGAGCTTGGTGCTAACTAGTATGTTTTAAGGTATGTCGGGTCGATTCGGTGTCCCGAGATCGGCGGTTCAGCCGTTACTGTTTTGAGAACCGTCAGTTGCGTGCGTTTTGCGAGGAGCGATTCACCTTTCGCAGAGAATATGACTTGTGTTTATCTAAAATTAAGGTGACTGTTCGGGATGCTTTCCCGTCAGTATTCCCTGCTATTTGCGGCAAGCCCTCCGCGCCCGCGTGACCTGCTGAACGAAGGGGTCAGTTGAGTCATCTTCATCGTCATCGTCACCACCTGCTGCTGCTGCTGGCCGATAAATATATTTTTGTAAAATATGAGACAAGACGGTTTCGAACCTTCAGTCACACCAACCAAAGGTCGTATTCCTATCACTTAAACCATCACCTCATATGTTATATAACATTACATCATATTTAAGACAATGATTACTTTAATATATATTAGTATATATATAATATATAATTATATATATAGTATACTATAATATATATATATATATATTATATCTATATATGATGAAATAGATAATAGTATATAACCAATATAATATATATCATATATATATATATTATATATATATATATTTGCCCCTCCCGGAAAATTTTCTGCCGACGCCCATGACTACTACTACTACTACTACTACTACTACTACTACTACTACTTACTACTACTACTACTACTACTACTGCAGCCATTATTGCAACTATTATTTCACAACTACTGCAACTATTACTATTATTACTACAAATTCTGTTAAATTATAGGTACTACTATGCTACTGTTATTACAAATACTTCCAATTAGACATTTACTACCGGTAAAATAATAATAATAATAATAATAATAATAATAATAATAATAATAATAATAATAATAATAATAATAATAATAATAATAATAATAATAATAATAATATATAATTAATTAATAATAATAATAATATATATAATAATAAAATAATAATAATAATAATAATAATAATAATAATAATAATAATAATAATAATAATATGTATTAAATATTATTTTCTATTAAGTGTCGGATGTGAAGTGGATGTCTAGCTTCGGATACGGACGTAAAATTTAAGGTCTGGATGTCTGATTTGATATTTATATATGTTTGCTTGGCTTCAAAAGTAGATACGAAAGTCTTTGGATTGTGGATTGCGCCTCTTGCTTCGGATGCTCTTCCCGGGATTTCCGAGTTCGAAGTAATAACACGAATGCTTGACTCGAATATGGATACGGACTTTGGATGTGGATTGCGTGGCTTCGGCTGTCCTGAGTTCGGATGTGATATACAATTATCTGGTTTCGAGTCGATCTCTGCTTTGACATTTGAATACGGATGTCTAGCTCTGGGTGTAAATGAAAATGCCTTCGGATATGAATCCGGATGTGAATACTAATTCGGATGTCGAATCGGATTCGAATCTTGATTTCGGAGTTTGGATGTGGCCTTAAATCAGCCCAGAAACAAATACATCGCATCCCGATACACGAACTATTACTTATACATGTTATCAAACACAAATATACACACACGAGTGTACACAATTTTAGAAGTACATAAAAAAATGCCTTAACCATGTACACACACACATCAAATGCGTACAACAAAAACATCCACATGTATGCAAGAATAAAAATACTTACAGTTAGGTGTATAGTATACACACGATTTGCCTATAAACAAATGCACACACACACACACACACACACACACACACACACACACACACACACAGACACACACACACACAAACTGAAACATATATGAATACAATAAAAAAAGTCTGAAATTACACACGAAGTACAGATGTTACACAAATTTTTGTGTACACAAACTACGTACACATACACAATACGTACACCCACCAAATGCACACACACAACACACGACACTGAATACATAAAAAAAACGATAAAAAAGTCTAAAAATACACATAAAGTACAGATGTACACAAATTTTAAAGTGTAAAAAAAATAGGTACACATACAATACGAACTCCCACAAATTCTATTCTTTCGCAAGAATAATACACTCGTATGTGTATTTTGTGCTTGTATTATTATTATATTATTATTATTATTATTATTATTATTATTATTATTATTATTATTATTATTATTATATTATTATTTATTATTCTATGATTAATAATAAGTAATAATAAAATAATGAAACAGGAATATTTGCTAATTTTGAATACAAACTAATAGTACTGAAATAATTATAATAATAAGTAATAATATTTAATAAGTAATAGTAATAATATAATATAATATAATAATAATATTGATTAATAATAATAATAATAATAATAATAATAATAATAATAATAATAATAATAATAATAATAATAATAATAATAATAATAATAATAATAATAATAATAATAATAATAATATAAATTCCTATTTTAAAGAATAATGTTGTTACCCATATATTTTAAAGTTAAAAAGTATTTTAAAATTTTTTCAAAAATTGTAAATTTAAAAAATATTGTGGCAATATACTAAAAATTATAAATAATTATTAAAATTTATCTTATTTTATTTAATATTATAATATTATATATAGTTATATCATATATATATAATATAATATATTTACAATTTTTTAGATATTATATATATATATATATATATATATATATATATATATATATATATATATATATATATATATATATATATATATAATATATATATATATATAATTTTATAGGTACTATATACTATTATATTTTTTTTTTATTTTAGGCTACTTACACTTGATTTCACCCACCAATAAAGTAGTAATATACAAAGAATTATTGTAAAATATAAGGAACTAAAATTTTTAATATATGAAAATCTAATTAAAATAAATCAATTTTAATAATTATATTAATTTTTAAAATTTTGACACACTATTTTTTAAATTTATAACTTTTTGAAAAAATTTTAAAATACTTTTTAAGTTTAAAGTATATGGGTAACAATATTATTCTTTAAAATAGGAATTTAGATTATTATTATTATTATTAATATTATTATTCAGGGTTGTGTCGAACATAAATTAGGTCCAAGCTTCCGAACTCCGACTCTCCACGCCTCTTTGCAAAATTACCGTGACTCCGACTCCGACTTTCCCCGGACCCCTCCGCCTCTTTGAAAATTACCGACTTCGACTCTCGACATCCGACATTCCGACTCCACGCCTTTAGAAAAATTACCCTGGACTCCGACTCTCCGACCTGCCGACTCCCGCGCCAGCCTTCGCTGAATTAATAGATATTCGAAGAAAAGTTATACATAATCATATTATATCTATATTATATATAGTATATTAATATTAGATAATATAGTTATATATATATATATAATATATATTATTATATACTTCTATTAATATGGATGGCATTATATATACTATAGATATATATATATATATTATACTATTAATGAGGGTATTTTGTTACTTGTGTTAATGTATAGTAGTGAGACTATGGGTCTGGATATAAAGAGGTATATTGATCTCAAGTACACTTATGTTCAGATGTGTTATGGTGTGAGAATATTGGTTAATTAATAAGGGGATGAACGTATTATGAGAGTTGTGTGGTGTGAAGAATAGGATAAATGAGAGAATGAATCAATGAAAGTACGTTGCGATGGTTGGTCATGTGGAAAGGTTGGTTAAGCGGATGTATAAGTGGTGAGTGTGCGGGAATCCACGCTGGAGACGAAGAAAAGTGGCATTTGAGTCAGGTAAGTAGGAATTCTCTGGGAGGTATGAGAAATGTGAAGTTTAAGCAGTAGGCGAGAGAGAAGGTGACATACATAGAAGTGAATGGCGGGGTTTTGTGAGGGGGGAGATGGTTTGTAGCCCGCACTGTGGCTAAGGATGACTCCTACATTTGGCGAGATGCCATGGTGAGGTCCCCAGGTTCCCGTGAAGCCTCGAGGATGATTTTCTGATGCTGCAACAAGCCTCAGAAAATCGAACTGTCTATTTCGTGTGTGTGTGGTCGGTGCGTGGTAATCCTTCTACTACGTTTCTGTTTCCAATGAATGTCAAGCACCTTACCCCCAGTTTTTGGGGAGAAGGCGGTGATGATGATGATCTTTATTATATTATATTATATATAATATGATATATATATATATATATATATATATAATATATATATATATTATATTATAGTATATATATATATATAGTATAGTATATATATATATATTATAGTATATACATATATTAGTATATATATATATCCTTTTAACAACAAGCTATATGCTCTCACTTGTATTCTATCTCTAAGATCTTTGAAACCCTTTCTCAACTCCATTTCTTAGATCATCTGGAAGTCTCAGTTCACTTCTTCTCGATCGCCAGTAAGGCTTTCGGCGTTTCGAGGTCTTCTGGCGATATGCTCCTATCTTACTGATTATGATTTTCCGCTTTGGAAATTAAGGGAGACTTGCTGTCGCCGGCTTGACATATCCCAAGCATTTGTGAACCGGGTATGCACGCGTCATCTACTCTCCAACGCTCGCTCTACTTTGGGTTTCCTCCTTCCCTTTGCTTCCTAATGTCTAGTTTTCTTTTCAAATCACTAAGTATCGGCTGTTGTTGATGGGGCGACTCTTCTTTCCTTTTCTGGCAATAGTGTGTTCCCATGGGTGTGGTCTTTTATCTCCACTTTACATTCTTATTTTCATTAATGATTCTTACTCACCTGCAAATATAACTCTATCCACTCATAGCTGATAGATCTTGACCTCTTCATTCTTCAATCTCATTTTGCAATTCTTGCTGCCTCTTTTAATCTTCTAGAATTGCCTCCTCTTAATCTTGTCCGGTTCTATCTCTTCTGATCTGGATAGAATTTCCCGGAGGTAGGTCGTCTCAACCTGTGAAATTCAATTCTTAAAAACCCAATCTTCTACAAAATCTCCCTCTCTAAGACACCTTCTAACTTCCTATCTCTTTCGACCGGTTCTCCGTCTCGTCCTGTGACAATATATATAACATCCTGGCCTTGAACATAAACAAAAAAAGAAAATGGTCTTGGAAACCCTCACAATCACAATGGTTGCTAGTCGCGTGCCCTCAAGAAACTGGGAGTTCTGTTTTGACTGCGAGACTTTTTTCCTCTTCTCAGTTACTTCCAGCTATACAAGGGTTCTGCATCGCCTGTAGGGTACTGCTCTCATATCTGGGGCTGCTCTGGTTTCACCCGGATTTTAGATAGGGTCGAGTCAAAGGCCAAAAGGCTTATAATTGTTCCGGTACCTTTCTAGTTCACTTGATCTCTATCTTTGCGGGGCGTGATTGTTGGTGCTTAGTCTCGTTTTCTATAGGGTACCGTAGTGGCAGGGTTGCTGCGAGGGAACTATTCACCCGCTACCACCGTACTTTAACCGTCGCCCTCCGATAGTTCACTAAGGGGTGCTGGTCTGCACATAGTTTTTTGTGTTTATTTGTAACTCCAGAGCCTAGTTCGCTTTGCGGGCTCCTTCTTTCCGTGCCACCTCTGTTCTTGTAGATTCTCTTCCATCTCTGTGTTTCCCTGCTGAATTATCTCCCCCACTTCAATAAGCCTGCGTCTGCTTTCCAGCGCGTAATTTGCGTTCAGTTAATGTCGTTCCCTGAGGGCGTGTCACCCCCCTCCTCTGAAAGGGCTCTGAAGCTTATGGTTTGACAAATGTAAATATATTATATATATATATATAATATATATATATTATATATTATATAATATATATATTATAAGTATAATATATTATCTATATATATATATATAAGTATATTATTATATATATAATTATATATATATACTTTATAATATTATTAGTATATTTATATAAGTACTAGTATATTACTGAGATATATATAGTTATATAATAACTATATATATATAGTATATATATTATAATATATATATATATATAGTATATATATATATATACTATAGCATCTGCCTAGGTTCCCCTCATCTTTTTCACCTCTCGTAGGTCTGATATTATAATTGCTGGAGCAATAAAAAGCCGCAATCAAACGCGGACGTTGCTTGGAGTATGAGCAGTCGGTGCTTGCTTTCGACTCAGCTCTTCAATAGCTAGATTAGCGCTTTTTCTATACTCATCTCCTAAGCTTTTCTCGAAAATATGACTTGAGAGGGGTAGTAATGGGATAAGTTGTATGTTCTCAGTCACTTATGCAATATGTTCAGTATGTTATCCTTTTCCTTCTTGAACTCCTGCTAACCGCTGTATATACTAAGTGACCACGTTGCAACTAATGGTGCAAGATTTAAGGCTTTTTGTTTGTTGATCTCTAGTTTAGGCTCATCCCTGTGGATGGGATCGAATATAAACAGCAGCTAGTAGAATATCATTGTCAATGAGAGAAATTCTCTTCTACCAGTGGAGTTCCTTTTATTTTCAGCACATAGATAACTCGTTTTCTGAAGGTTGAAGGTTGAAATTTATAGAATATATCAAAATTGAAACATAAGGTGTAGGTTAAAAAACTTCGAAGTTGCAATTGCATTTTGAGAATATGGAAGTCGCAAGTTCTAG
This sequence comes from Trachelipus rathkii, assembly GCA_015478945.1. NCBI lineage: Eukaryota > Metazoa > Arthropoda > Malacostraca > Isopoda > Trachelipodidae > Trachelipus > Trachelipus rathkii. Next base: position 6,879 of record JABUQX010035355.1, read on the forward strand.
TGAACTTGCATGAAGTGATTGAATTCACCCACAGAAACACAATTTCATAACTTGGTCAATTCAAACTTTTCTGACCCAGCGTCTAACGTATCCGTTGAAAAGTTACCGACCCCCGACTTTCCGACTCTCGACAACGAACCCTTGAAAATTACCGGACTTCCGACGTCCGACTTTCCGACTCCCGACTACCCCTTTGCAAAATTACCGTCGACTCCGACTCGCTGACTCCGACTTCCCACCCTCTTCAAACATACCGACTCCCGACTCCGACTGCCGACTTGCGACTCCGATCTTTGAAGTTATTTTTTCCTGTTATTATTGATTATTTATTATTATTAGTTATTATTATTATTATTTATTATTATTATTATTATTGATTATTATTATTATTATTATTATTATTATTATGATATTATTAATTATCAATTATTATTATTATTATAGTTATATTATTTATTTATTATTATTATTATTATTATATATTATTATATTATTATTATTTTTAATGATTATTAAATTATTATATAATTATTATTATTATTCATTATTAATTATTATGTATTATTTTATATATTATTATTTAATTAATTGATTATTATTATTATTATTATATTATTATTATTGATATTATTATATCAAATAATATTATTGATTACATTATTTATTATTTATATTTATTTATGATTGATTTATTATTTATTATATATATTATTATGTATATATATTTATTATTATTATTATTGAATTATTATTATTATTTATTATGTATTTATTATTATTATTATCAATTAATTAATTATTATGTATTATCATTAATTATATATTATTATTATTAGTATTTATTATTATATAATTTTATTCAGTTATTATTATGATTATGATATTATTATTATATGTTATTATATTATTTATTAATTATGATTATATTATTAATTATTTATTATTATTTAATTATATTAGTTATTAATATATAATAATATATAATAATAAATAATAATAATAAAATAATATATAATAATAATATACAATAAATAATGAAAATATTAATAATAATAAGAATATAATAATGAATAATATATAATAATAGATTATGAATAATAATACACGTAACGGTTATACTGATAATTATAATGCTCTCACAACAGTAGCCAAATTAATAATACAAGCACAAAATTACAGCATTGATCGAGTGTAATTATTTCTTCGGCCGAAAGAGAATAGAACGTCTGTGTGTGGAGTTCGTATTGTATGTGTTACCTAATTTTTTTTTAAACACTTTAAAATTTGTGTTACATGCTCTACTTGTGCTGTATTTTTAGCAGCTTTTTTTGAATCGTATTTTTATGTATCAGTTTCGTGTTTTTGTTGCTTTGGTGGGTGACGTCATTTGTGATGCGTGTACGTTAGTTTGTGTCACAAAAATTATGTTGTAAAATTCTGTGTAATCTTCGTGTGTAATTTTAACACTTTTTTGTATGATATATATGATACAGTTTGTGTGTGTTGTGTGTGTGTGTGTGGTGTGTGTTTGTGTGTGGTGTGGGTGTGTGTGTGTTGCGCATTGTTTTATAGGGCAAATCGGTGTGTATACTTATAGACACCTAAACTTTAAGTATTTTTATTCTTGCAACATGGTGGATGTTGTTTGTTGTACGGCATTTGAGTTGTGTGTGTTACATGGGTTAACGATTTTTTATGTACTTCTAAATTGTGTTGATCACTCGTTGTGTGTATTTGTGTTTTGTACATGTGTATAAGTATAGTTCGTTGTATGTGGTGGATGTATTATTTCATGGGTGATGTGAAGGCCAACGATTCTCGAACTCCGGAATCAATGGATTCGAATTCCGATTTCGACATCCGAAGTTTAGTATTCACAGTCGCCGGATTCAATATCCGAAAGACATTTTCATTTACAAACCCAGAGCTAGTACATCCGTATGTTCAAATTCGACGTTTCAGAGATCGGTAACAAATCCGAAAGCCCATGATATCCTTATCGCACATTCCGATACTCAGGCATCCGGAAACCACGCATTCCACATCCCAAATCCACCGTATAATATTCGAGAGTCAATGCATTGTCGTCGTTTATCTTCGAACCTCGGAAATTTCCGGACAAGCATTCCGAAGCCTCGGTAAATTCCGGACAAATCATCCTCGAAGCAGCTGCAATCTAGCATCCAAAGACTTTCTGTATCTACTTGTTGATGCCAAGCAAACATATAGTAATATATTCGAAAATCCAGCTATCCATCCCTTAATTTTACTCCGTAATCTCGAAGCTTAGACATCCACTTCACATGCTCGATCACTTAATAGGAAAATAATTATATAATTAGTCAACAATTATTATTATTATATATTTAAGATTAATTGATTATTATTATTATTATTTATTAATTAGTTATTATATTGATTGATTATTTATTATTATATATTATTAGTATTATTATTACTTATTTAGAGTATTAATATTACCGCAATGGTAGTAAATGTCTAATTTGGTAGATCTTACTTATATCTTGTGTAGTATCTATAATTATGGAACAGAATGTGTAGTTAATAATACGTATATATGTTGCACGTTAGTTTTGTGTCATATAATAGTTGCAATTAATTAGCTGCAGTATGTAGTAGTCAGTAAGTAGTAGTAGTAGTAGTTCATGGGCGTCGGCAGAGAAAGTTTTCCGGGAGGGGCTAATATATATATGATATAGTATATATATTATAATATATATATATATATATATAATTATAATAATAAATATATATATTATTATATATAATATTATATAATATATATATGATATATATTATAGATATAATATATATTATTGATATATATATAGTTTATATATTATATATATATAAGTATATATTATATATATATAATATATATATATATATTAGATAATAATATATAATATATATATATTATATATATAATATATATATAATGATATATATAAAGTATATAGTAAATTATATAATATATATTATATATAGTATATATATATAATAAATAGTAATATATTATATATATATCTATATATTATATATTATATTATATAATATATATATATTATTTAAAATAAATTCCAATGTTAGTTGCTGTTGTGCTAAGAACGCCTCTCTGTGCCCATGGTGTGACGCGCCATGTAGTAGTAGTAGTAGTAGTATAGTAGTAGTAGTACTGTAGTAGTAGTAGTAGTAGTAGTAGTAATATGATAGTTGCATTTGCAGTGGTGGTAGTGGTGGTTTTATTAATTTTATTATTATTATTATTATTATTATTATTATTATTATTTAATTATTATTATTATATTTATTATTATTATTGTATTATATTATTATTATATATTATTTATTATATTTACATTATTATTATTATTTATTGATTTATTATTATTATATTATTATGGATTATTAATTATTTTATTAATTATTATTATGATTATTATGTGATTATATATATTATATAATGGGTACTATCTATGTTTCTATAAGGTACTACTTAACGATAACGAAGATGCCAGGGTGTTGGCCCGGCTCGCATCCAACCTCTCTATATTTGCGGTCGCGGCCTCTCGTATATACAAGGTCCAGTGTCTCAAAGTCATGATGTTGCGTGAGCATTGGAAATCCGCAGACTCGTTCGGTTGTGGTGCCTCCTGTTTGTTCCCAAGCCAATCTTCTGTGTTGGGTGATACGTCTTGCGCGATCCCCGTTCTGTTTTTCCTTAACTGTTATTTAATCTTTCCTCTTTAAAATTCTCGCACGTGCTGCGGCTCAGCGTAAGAGATTTGCGTTAGGGTCTAGAAATGTGATAGACAAAGAGTTGTGATCAAGACCGTTGCCATTGCAATAGATGATTGTTGCTAGTTGTAGATAATCGACTATCTTCCCTAAATATTTTGGATAGCTAGTCTACAGATATTTAGCAGACGTCTTCCCTGTTTCCAACCGTCCGAACAACCGAATGATGCATTTTCTAAATTAAGGGCGGTTAAAAACGTAACTTAAGAACTCAATGGACAAGATCGTTTGACAGGTCTGGTCTTTTACTTGTAAACGATTTCACAGGGTAAATTCGAAGTACATCCTGTAATGCCGTAATGCAGCTGTCTTCATAAAAGTCCAGGAGAGTAAGACATTGTTGTACTATGAGGTAATTTCTCATTTTATTGTACTTATATATATATATATATGATATATATATATATATAGATTAATATAGTATATAGTATATATATAGTCATATATATTATATATATATATATTTATTTATATATAGTATAATATATAATATACAGGGTAGATATATATTCAAGAACCCCCCTGAAATTTTTCTTCACCTTACGTCCTCTTGTATAATATATAATTATATCTATATATATATATATATATAGTAATATATAATATATAGTTATTATATATATTATATATATATATATATATAATAATTATATAATATATAATATATTATATATATATGTATATAGAGTGAAGAACTGACAGATTAAAAAATTTAATAAAAAACATGAAAAAATCAATTCATTTTAATTACAATATAATAATAATGAAAATTTTTAAAAAAATTGATCAGACTGAAGTTTCATATATAATTATACTAATAATAATAAGAACAATAATATATGAATAAATAATAATAATCATAGATAATAAGTAATAATAATACTTATAATAATAATAATAATAATAATTATTAATAAATAATATACTGTATAAATAATAATTAATAAAATAATAATAATAATAATAATATACTCTAATAATATATAATAATATATAATATATAATAACTAATAATAATTAATGTTGCAACAAACAATAATAAATATATTGAATAGAATAAACTCAAAAGTTTTAAAATTAAGGTACCATTAAATTACATATTTTTCAAAAGAAAATGCTTAGATTTTTGCCATTTTTTTTCATATGTTTTAAGCTTTTTTCATAACTAATTTCCTCTTCCTTTTTCATAATATAAGTCATTAAGTAAGGGACTCTTAATTGACTGTATTTTTGTAAAAAAAAGTGTAAAAATTTGAGTATCTGTAAATCCTTATTCTAATAATAATTCATGAATTTATAATTTTTTTATTAATTTTAGTTATATTACAAAGTCCGAAGTTTGAAAGAAATTTAAAAGTTCCGATGCTTTAATTACGAGAAACAAACTTCGCTCAAATAGGGCTCATGCGACAAACATAGCAGGATGAACTTGTTTGTATGTTATATCCATTGATTACTTTCTTGCGCAATTGTGATTGGCCGAGAGATGTGACATAAATTAGATACTGATAATGTGCTCGCTATTGATTCGGAAAAATATTTTATATATTACACACCTGCGAGCATATACCCACACTTACCTCTAATTTCACACAATGGCGTTGATATAATGGACAATGAGGTCGCGCTTTCGCTCAATGACGGACAGACCACACATGATCCACTGAGTAGAGCGAACTGTAGAGGAGAGTGAAGTAGGTGACCTGAGTATATATGCCCGCGGGGACGAAGTTTTAAGATATGAGAGAGTAGGTATATGAGTAGAGGAGTCCACGGATTTGCATATGGAGGCCCTTTGAAAATAAAGTGAGTGAGCGTGAAGTGGTTTTGCGTCTCAGACCGATGATATATGGCGCGGCTGTAAGAGTGTGAGAGATCGAGGATCTAGGGAGCAATTAGAGTTCAGAGGTGATATTAGATATGTTAGTGAGAGTGCGTTATTATGTGGACGGGGCTGGAGTTATGAAGGGGCGTGATAAGGAGGATGAAACGAGAGGTTAGGTAAACTTGAGGGAGTATTGAGATATATATTTATATAATGTATAATATAATGTTATACATTATATATATATATATATATATATATATAATATTAATATATATTAGTATATATATATATTATAGAAGCTAGTATATGTATATCGGAGTGCGTAGAAGTATCAGAGCCACGTACGTCGAGGTGTTGCGCCGATACGTATTGAAGGTAAGTAGTGTAACAATAATTTGAGAGGCCGCGTCGTGCTCCTGTAGTGAATGAGCTATATGATGGCGGCAGTGAGAGCCACCGCTGTAGATTTTGTAATAGGTCTAGGAGAGTAGTATTATATAATAGTATATAATTTATATACTAATAGAATTTATTGATAGTATCAATGAAAATGAAAATTAAAAATGGGAATTTTGGAAAAATAGGGATTGGATTTTATTTTTTAATCGTCACTGGTCCAGTCATGCTCCCGGGGGCGATCAATAGATGGACTGGGACGCTTCGGCACTGAGGTAGTCATCGAGCAACGAACCTTCGTGAATTAGATAGAACGATTCTTTAGAGACAAGAAAGATTGAGAGGAAAAATTAATAAGAAGGTTTTAAAATACTAATAAAATTATGACACAATGTTGAATTACAGTCAATTTTTGAGTTGTGATTTTTATAATGATTTTACACGCCATACGGAAGAATAATTATTTAGCACTAAGACATCTACATTGTACTGCTTCCTTTTAGTGCTTTAGGTGCTAATACAGTTTAGTTAATTACTAGTTTAGTTAATTTATAAGATGTTCTGAGTAATTGAATTAGCGCCATTAGATATGAATTTTTAGTTCTGTAGATTCTTCTATTATGACTTTATAGTTTTTATTTTGTATATTGAAAATATAGATATATTATAGATATAGAGCAGTTTTCTTTTAGAGATTGTAAAATTGCAAGCTAAGGATACTTAGAGATTAAGGTCTTTTTCTACTCTTGGGTTAAAAATAAATTGCTTAAATAATGCGTCTATAGTCTTTTTTTTTTTATTTTAACTACTGTTACAAGTTGTATCCTTAATGTGTGAGTTTTAAATATTTTTAGCAAAGAAAATGTTGTCATAATATAGCTACTAGCAACCCGGTTAATTATAGAAATTTGCTGAAAATCATGGAAATCACAAACTCTCCAACAGGCCATCTGTTGGTGCCTACATGCTTCACAATACCGTCTATCACCAGTTTAATCACCCTTGGAAAAATATGATAAAATATAACTAATACCTTGTGACAAATTGAATTAACTTTTGACAACATTGTCTTCGTTCTGTTAAGAACGATTGACAAGTTAACCTATACATATATATTATTAGTAACGCCGGTTTCCAAAGAATGTACCGTAAAATAACATCTGAATAAGTATATTTATACATCGGATATGTTAATGATTATCTCATATATAACTATGTAGGTATATATAATGCTGATGATTCATAATCAAATACTAACAAATAGTAACATTAGCTCATCATCGTGAGTGTCATGTGAGTGCCATTCTCCTGATGCTATCGCTTTACTAAATAAATAACAGGGCCAGTAACCTCTACGCTGTATCACTATATATAAGAACACTGACTTATCTCTTATATTACTCTATATTCCTACGTTTTACCTATTAATATTACCTTTATTGCACTTCCTTTCTTTTACTACTATATTTTCTTATTCCTTATAAAAAGTAACTGTAGCACATCCCCAAGCATTATTTCACAATATCCGGTAATAGACCACTTATACTATATCTGTATACTTACCTACTAATATTATGCTTTCTTATATTCCTTAGTATAGTAGGTTACCATATAACACCCATTATACGGTGAGACTATATATGTTATTATTATATCTAATAGAGAGTGAAATATTAATTTATTACGTGATGATTTAATAATACTATATACACGTATTTTATTTGTATAGTTATTACTTTGTCTAACATTAGAGATACTGTATCAATATAAATAGCGGTGATATCATTATTGAAATTAATACAATATATAAAAAATATTTAATTAGTACGTGAGAGTCATCACTATAGCACCTATAGTAGCGAGGCTACGAGTAGTGCACTCTCTATATAGTAACTACGTAGAGTGTAGGGGCGGTCCATATATTATCATATAATTGCCTATTACTATCTATAAAATATTATATTCTATTCTGTTAACTCATCATTATATTCATACTAATATATCACAATCTATCCTTCCTTAATTAATAATATCTTATCATTATTCTCTGGGCAATTTTACCCTATTTATATACAAATTAAGTTAAGCTAATTTATAATTTTATATTATTCTTATACGTATATATCACACCTGTATATTACTCCTGTCTTGCCTTCTGATTTTATGCAATTCTAGTTTATCATTATCTACCACTCGCTGGTTGGGAAGGGGCCCCGACCCCCGTAGAAAAACTCTATAAATCACTACTACTCATCAAACGCTCGCCGTCTGTGATGTGTGAGGAGTACTCACTAAATAACGAAGAGAGTGGGTGAGAGCTCACATACTCTTTACTATTACCAGAGTATACGTATGAGTGCGATATATATATATATATATAAAATAGAACTATATTATCATACTTATCTAAAATAGTAAGTATACTTACTAATCAAGGTTATTACTAAATCACATACTGACTGTCTGGTGACCATTTTAGACCACATACCTAACAATGTAATTAAATTGGACTCTATAAACGAAATTATATAATAATATATAACTTATTAACAGTAAAAACAAAGTCTAAATCCAAATATACTATATATAATTGTTGAAAATTTACCTATATACATCATGAGAGCTCTTGTCTCTGTAGAGAGATCACACCAGAGAGCCTTAACAAATAAGAATCCTTACAAACGCATATTTCTCACTCTAACTGGGTGATAAATATATACTCTCATATAGATACTTATACGTATTATACCCGACTAATATTAGTAGGGGTATATATAATGTTTGATCACCTTATATATTATTGGTAGGTCAGTTTTGTTTATTTTTCAGTAACTCATCGATATATCTTCATATTTTCCTTTACTATTATTATGTTATTGGTGGTTGAGCTGAGCTAATATTTATTTACTTCATCTATTTATCTATGTATAGTTATAGGTGACTATCTCATTCTATAAGTTATTACTACATTTACTATACTACCATTATAATATTTATATAATTAAGTATAAATATGTATATATAGTATACATTGCTAAATATCAAATCATAGAAAGTGATAAACTCTATAGAATACTAAAATGAAATATAATTACCAATGCAGTGAAAAAATAAAACACAATTATAATTATTAATATTATAATGCTATACTATAATGCCTATACTAGTGATTATAATAATGACTCATTATTATTACAGTATATACTATACGTAGTATATAGTAATATAATTCAATAGTAAATATATAGACTATATTATTCATAGCATAAATAAATTATGAGTCATCTATAATCAACGCTATATTTAGGGTATCATATCCACAAAGAGTTTAGTGACCATCATAGGAGACCGCATTGGCATATTATTTTCAAGTCATATGACTACACTATTTATTACTCACTAGACTAATTACTACTCTTAGACTATTATAAGTTACAGAGTTTATTAGAGTAACTTATACCTTATACTATTTACTATATAAAGTAATCATTCACTAATCTAACAGTTCTTTAATATCATATATATATACTAACTATTAAAAGATAAATAATATCTCAGTCTCACATATTATATATACTTATTATATTAGTATATCCTATATCACTATTATATATTAGGTTTTCCCTATCAATATTCTTTATTATATATAGTATCATATATATAAGACAACAGTTACAATTTTATACTCAATTAATTACAGTAATTATACCAATATACCTTACTTCCCTATATAGGTGATGAAGAGTGGATTAAATCACTTTATTAGTATACACTGACTGCGGTCAATATATATGAGCTAAATTATCCATTAGGCAGACTAGTTACCCTAATCCCTGTTCTCATATTTGTATAGTCTAGTATTATACTTATCTATTCATAATAACACCGGTAAGTAACTCTTATATATAATTAGTATACTACCATATACGTATATACAACCACTATAACGTGGTTACTCCTGTGAGAACGCTTATATTCTCTAATATATATAACTCTAATGATAATATGATATATACCTATACTATCAATTTGATAATCCACTTATTATATAGTTCAAACTATTATTTTATTCTACTATCTACGTAACTTTAGAGTTATAACTCTCTGAGGAGGATAGATATTATTATACTCATAATTACTCGGCCTGTCAATTTATAGTACCGAGTATCTTCTCTCTGACAACTATGTTAATAATAACAATAAACGGAATTCCGGTACACTTCTATATATTATATATATTATAATATATACTTATATATCTATTATCACTATATTGGTCTATTAATTTTGTATCAATATATAGTATCAATAAAATATATTCATAATATAACCTATTATTCACTGATGTAATAAACATTTATTACAGACAATTATTATTTTATTTATAGGGTAGTGAGAAGCTGCTAGCAGCCCCTTAATAATATAACCTATATTGATATGATATATATATATAGAACCTTAATAAAAAGGAAAAAAATCATGGGGAGTGAGGTGACATAAACAGGATGGGGGTAGACTATCATAACTGGTATATAAACGGTGACGGCCACATATTATCTAATACTACGGTTAATCAATAATAGACATAAATTAATTTATGAAATATTACAAATTATTATATATCAGCAATAAAACTATTATTTTTGTATTCTAAAAATTTCTTAATATTATATTATAATGTTATTATCATATTAATAGTATTTAGGTCATACTATAATATTATATAATAAGTCTATAATGTTTATTTTTATATTATATAAATAGTATTTAGTAAATATAATTATATATATTTATAATTATAAAAATATAATAAATTAATATTTATTATTTAACTATATTTATATTATTAATTTAAATTAATATTATATTATATGTATTATCACTAATTATATATATTATATTAATATATGATATCGTAATAGAAATTAAATAAGTACTTAATTATCGCTTTACTTATGACTACTAAACGTATATAATACATATGAGTGTATAAAGTATATGAGGCACCACTCAACCTTAAGTATCCTATATATATTTAAATAAAATCAATAAATTATAAATACTAGTGCTAATCATGTTATTTCTTTCTATATACTACTATAAAAATACACTGAAAATTATATCATTATTTTCCAGATAAACGTACAATTGTATACCTTTATACCTTTAGGGTATAATATATAGTAGTATACTTTCACTATACTAACAAGAAAAGCCTCTAATATATATCATATGCTGAGACGATAAAAATAGGTCATCGCAAACACTTAATAAGTACCACGTATATTCATTCCCCACTATTATTATTATGTATAGATAGCTCAATTTTGTGTACTCTAACTTGTGGTCTATTTCGGAGAAGGTTATTGCTTTTGTCATTTGGACTAACACAAGTCCTAGATTGTTAATGACTGAGCGGATATTTATTACGCCTCAGACAATAATACGAGAGCCGGTCTAATCATTAAATATTAATTTAAATAATACTATATAGTGAGCTTATACTATAATCAAATAGTATATTGTATCTGTCGAGATATTATTATATGAGACGCTAATTTATTCTATCGTTATCTAATATACATAATAAATATACAAAAAGTATTATAAGTAGGTCTAATCGAGATACTATATACTATCTATATATATAGTCTAAAATTAATTTATAATAGAGTCTATATCATCATATAATTACAACTAAAAATTATTTATATTAAAAATTTGATTATATACTTTACTACAATAATATTAGGGGTATATAATTATATAGATGAACTCAATAATTCAACTACTAAATCATCAAATTTATATATTATATATCTAGTCAATATAGTTAATAATTCGTATATTAATCAAAATATAATTTTCTTCGATCAATAATATTAGAAAATAGTAAAATATATATTATCATAACTTTAGTTAATATATTATATTATATATATATATATATTAGTATATATATATTATATTATTATGAATATAATTAATGATAGAATATAGCTCAATATATATATAGTATATACTTATTAAGATATATTTATATTATAAATAATGTTATTTCACTTAATAAGAAGCGCTCAAAGCTGCAAAACCGTACAAGTCGCCAACAAATGCCGAAATAAAAGTCATATAATAATATGATATACATATATATTCATATATATAGGTCTAATAATTATATTTATCACTGGAGTATATTATGCTAAAGTCAATATATTATGCTAGATAATTATTAAATCAAATGCGCCGAAAATATAAATATATATCTAATACTATATAGTATATACAAAAATAACCAATATAAAAAAGGCGTATAATTAGGAGAAACTAAATTAGGAATATATACACTTTACAATCATAAACTAAGTATTTGTCTCAGAGGTTTCGAATCACCTAGTATATATATATATAGATAATAATTATTAAATATATATTAGTATATATGTTATATTAAATATATATTACTTATATATTTATTTAACACTATTAATATATATAATCCTTAATATATTAAAATATATATTATACTATACTCACTATAATAGATATAAAAAATATTTACATCATGTTTATATTTTATTATTATTATATATGATAACTTTCAATTTGGTATGTGCTTCTAAGTAAATGTAGTATGCTGAATTATTTTATATACGATATATATAATTACTGAAACAGTATATTATTATATATGGTATTATCTGTTACTTTATTATTAATTATTCATTAGTAAGTAATAGTATAATATTATAAAGGAGTTAAAGTTATTAATTAAATATATATATGTTACTATATGAAATACATTAATATCAATTATCACAAAATTATATTAATATATAACTATATATAAATGATTACATTTTAATAGGGTACATATATTACTAATATAGTAAATTTTGTAGATATATACGCTGTATATCAAATAATAAATATATTGAGGTGAAATACTATTACTATTATATGGGTATATACTTATATTATAGCTTACTACCAATAGATAATAACAGACTATGATAATATACCGAATCATATAACCGGTCTTTAAGATCCGGTAAATAACTTAGGATATTAATATATTAATATATATATATATTATAGGTATATAAGTAGGGTATATATACTATATATATAATATTATATGAGTATATATATATATCTACGGAATATTATAGAGTATATATAATATATATAATGATTATGTACTTACAATATATATACGGTATAATACCATATATTTATTACTAACCATTAAAATATGTAGTGCCACATATATATATAGGTATAGGGGGGGGGGGATATATATATTAGTAGTATATATATATTACTAAGAATAGTATATTATAGAGCAAAAAATATAATTTATCACGGGATATATATTACTATAACTAAATAATTTTCTAAAAGATATCCCATCACTGCATAGCTTATACAAGCTCTTTTATATTCATGTTAGATAAGCTAATGGGCAGGTGGTGCGGCGGGTCGGTGGGATATATTGTTATGATCATACTGTAATATATAGGTATATTATAACTCATTGTACGTATAGGTACGGGTATAGGTAGTAGGGTAGGTAGTGATTAAGTTAATTAGCTGTATCATAAGGGACTAACACATAAAATATAGTATATATAATATAATATATTAGGGAGTAGCTACATAAAAAAGTAGTGTGAGTGAGTGAGTGTAGCATATACAGGGGTCAGTATAGTATTATAAATATTATGGTCAGAGGATATTAATAGCCTATACAGTAATATTGAGAGTACGTATGATATATATACGTTAGTATTTTTTCAATACGTATAGTATAGTATATACTAATAGGCTATAAATATAATTTATAATGTTTTGTTATTTATTATAATACATATATATTATTCTGAATTATTGATAGTCATATATATATATCATAAGTATTACTAGTAATATTATACAATGGTAAGAGTATATAGTATAGTAATATATATAGTAAATATTATATTAATATAATAATGTATAGTAACCGATCTATTTAACGTTGTATATATTAGTAACATTTTGTTATATATTATATTACTATTATTTACTACTTATAATGCATTTATTCGTCGAATATATATATATATAGTATTATATATACTAGTGATCACTATTAGTATTTAAGTATATTATTATAAGTTAGTATCAGGTGTTATTAGTACATACTATAAGTTATATATCACTCATAGTTATAGTAAATGAATAACTACTAATATTAGTATATCAATATATATTAATACTATAAAATAGTTAGTACTCACAAATATTAATATGTAGATATGGTTATAATGAATATGATATATATTTATACTATGTGAGAACTTTTTTACTTAATATATACTATATGGATAAATATGATATGGATATATTATATATACGTAACAATATCATAATATTATATATTTTATATATATATATATATATATATGTTATTAGTTATATGTATAATATATTTAATAATAGTATTATCATATATAAAAAATATTTATAGTATATTACATTATTATTATTTTGAGGTTATGTTTAGCTGAAAGAATTAATGGAATAATGTAATAATACCATTATTATATTTTTGTAGTATATTATTTATTTAAGTATAGTTTAATTATATATATATAATATATTATATGACACTATAATAGTAAGTATAATATATAGGTTATATTATATCAATATATATAGTATATTATAGATTTTAGGTATATATATAGTAATATGATAATTTATTATATTATACTACTTATATTTATATATCAAATATTACTATGTAGGTTAGTATATTCTTAGGTATAATACTATTAAAACATAACTAAATATAATACCTATATATATAGATTAGTATATTTTGGTGGTGAAAGGCCAGAGAAGTCTTCATTATTATGACTACTTAGTATACCTTAGTCATCTTTATTCAAATTAATGAATTTAATTATGAGTAATATTAAAAATATTTAAATATTAGTGTATTTATTTATATTAGTATGACGTTTTAATATAAAGTATGATTTTATATATATATATAGTAAAAGAATATAAAATTAGTTTAATATACAGTTTATATTGTGTATGTTGAACTATTATATAGTGGTGAGTATATATCGACCGGTTGGATAATCAATTATATATTAATACAGTATATATCTCTATATATAATATATATACTATCACAATAATATATAGTATCACATTGATTATAACGCTGAGTTAAGTATATGTATACTATCTATAAGGTATATATAGTATTAAGTATATACGTATATACTTGAGGCTATATTCAACGTTATATAATATATCTATATATTGATATAATATATATGTATATTTACTATTATATATATAGTATAGTATTAAAAATATTAAATACTATATAAATAGTATATATTAACCGTACTAATTAATTATATATCCTAATATAATATATAACTAATAATGTATATTAGGGGGTATCTATATGATATATATTATATATATATATATACTATATGCGTATATTTATCTATATATATAGTATTTTAATATAATTTATATAACATATATTATATATATTCAATATATATATATTCGCTATATAGTATATATATTATTATATATAATATATATATAAGGTATACTTAGGGAATTTACTATATATAACTTATATACTATATATAGTATAATATTTTGTACATCACTAAAATAATTACTCTTAATTATATATATCAAAATATATATATGAGTACATAATAAAATAATTATAATATCAAAAGATCTACTTCATATAAATCTAATTTATCGTTATTATCTAATATATATATATGTTATATTTTACATTACTATTATATACTATAAACTATATATTCACTGATTATATACATTAACTTGTATATGTTATATCAGGATCGAATAGTATATTATATTATATATACGTGAATGTGATACACGATCAAATAGAGACAACTGAGAATAGAGGATTATACTCTGCTTAAAAACATATATATGATTTATATGGATGAGCTTTTAATTTTTTCTATATGATACAGATATAAAATTAATTACGTTCAATATGAGTGAGCGAAATATTATTTCTCATAAATATTTCCGAATATATATATAGTTATATGATATATATATAAATTATTTATATATTGAATAATCAGGGATAATAATTATATAATTATAATATATAATATAACTAAATTATATGAATAATTGTAGATAATGATCAATAGGTAATAACTATACTATGTTAACTGTTATATTTACCCGCCGATACGTATTACGCACCTAAATTGGTATCACTGATGCCATAGTATATATATCATAGTGTATATAGGTATGTATTATAATTATAAAAGAGTGTTACTATATATTATAGGTATATATAACATATAAACGAACATTTTAATAGGATAATATTAAATTGTACTCCACGTTACATGTACGTATAGTTCTATGATGTGATATTCAGTACATATTTATATTAAATAGTATATAGGATAGGGTATTATATATAGTGTGGTTTATTATTCCTGAGACTTATATTATATATATATGTAAATAAAGAAATTCTATAGAAAATATTATCAAAGAATAGTAAAAATATGATAAAATTGTAATAAATTACTGTATATATTTTTTACTTAATAATATATTTATAAATAAGTCTCGAATAATTATATGACTAATAACTTATATTCGTTCATTAATATTATATTAGGTAGATAATTATCATATATATATATATAGTTGATATATATACTAGTAATATATATATATAGGCCAGACTTGTATTAGTTATATATTTGATAGTCGAAAAAGTAGATGGTATATTATAATAGCATTATTTATAATTTAAGTGATTATTAGGGGTATGATATTTTAATACTATATCAATATATATATATTATTATATATATTATAAGGTTTTATTTATAATAGTATATTACTATATAGGGTATATATAAGTATAATATATTCTATTCATTATACACAAGTAAAAAAATATTATGTTCTCAGAAAAAAAAATTTATTATTCAAAATTTCAATGAATACAGATATGTCACAATTTTTATCTGATTTAAATCTATGAATATATATAAATAATATAAATATTATGAGAGTAGATACCTATTGTATATTACTATATATAATACCAAATAATATTAGTCATATAGTAATATATATATTAATACAGTACGCGTAATTACCAGTTAATTCCGAAATGTGATTGATACTATAGCTATATATAAAGATATATATATTATGTCATATATATCAACTATATATATAGTTAGTTCCTCGAACTCAATATATACTATAGCCACAAAAATACCTTTCACTATTAAAATATTCACAATACACTATACTAGTATACCAAAGCTTATTTCTTATACGTGACTTTCTGTAATTGTCTGAGTTAGATAAGAGGAATTACCCATTTAACTATATATCTCTCGCACACTATACAATATATATACATAAAAATATAATTTTCACCAAACTTACCTCAATGACAGTATGGATCAACTTCTAGTGACAATAAATGATATATTACAGAGGAGTGAGGCTATGTTACTCACATAAAGTTTAAAGATACTATTATTATCATATATATAATATCCAAAATAACTACCAATATCAGTATTTAATACTACACTATATTAACAAAAACCTTTATTATCAAAATATATTAAAATTTTATTTACTAAATTTATTATATCATAGAAATTTAAGAACTTACTTTTAAACTTCATACTAAGCAACAAATAAACTAAATCTTATCTTAGAATACTATTATGGTAACTATACAACCCTACAACCTGAAACTAACACCATCAGCATCCAACAAACAAAATTTGTAAATACTATATATATTTCTAGTAAAAATTGATCATCTTGAAAATTTCCATATCATTAGTAATAAAAGTATATAAAAAATTAATATAAGATATTATTAAGGATCACTTATTATAATCAGATAAGGTACCACTAGTACAAATGATAAATTAATATATAATGATGTAATAACTAATAATATTTATTATTATTATAGTATAGAGAAATCTACTAATAAAAAAAATACACATAGTATATATATATATTATGATTATCACACTACTATATATATACTATTACTATATACATATATAAAATTATGATATAACAAAAATATTTAAATTGTTATATGCTTTGAGTAATTTAAGCACTTTCTTTCATTTATAAATATGGTAAATATTTATCAATTCATAATTATTTTATAATATTTAATATAAACATTTAGTTTTCTTATTATGTAGTATATATAAGTATATATATATATATGTATAATATATATTATATATATATATGTATTACGTACCTATATATTATAATATATCAACTATGTGCAACTGTTCTAGTTATAGACAGAGTTATATAAATGACATTATCATCAATTATATTTATTATTATAATGTTCGTAAATATATTATATACAACGGTAGCGACGAACTTGTTTGTTAAGTCAACATATTTTTACATAATTTCATTAATATAACATTTTGACTAAATTTATATATGAATTACTCTAATTATTATATATATAGCCAACTATAAAGTCGTCATTATAAACATGTATATATATTATTTATATTCTAATTACAATCAATATAGAACGAATGATAGATACTATAGATTCCATTGAGCTATTTGTTCCGCAGTTATACTAACCAATATATGATCATATAATCACTAAAAATAAATTACTACTTATTCTATATGTAATAATTATAATATTAATATATCGATCAAAGTACATCGTATATATAATGTATAAATTGTTAACTTTCATCATATGATAATACTATACTATATAATAGTATCACTACCTAGTACTGTATAGTTTATTATACAAAGTATAGATAGCACTGAATATGCCTATACATTTAATTAAATTTTGATGTCATTTATGTGCTATTATAATAATATATAGTATATAGTATATAGATTAAGTATGCAGTATATATATAAGCATAAAGCATGATATCACAGTTATATTATATCATACTTAGCATAAAAATAATTATGTATAACTTTCCAATAAAAATTTATCTAATATATATATCGATATTGTATATCTAGCTAAAATAATTTCAAAAATATAAATTATAGTTTACTAATGCTTACTTTATATTATTTATATTACCATTAAATATATAGTATTATATATTCAGCTATATTAATCAACTAAAAATAGACAATGAAATATGAACTAATACTATATATATTAACGCTAGTATATAATATATTACGGTAGTGAGAGAGGGCTGTCTAAAAAGTATCCAACCTTTAAAGGGCTCTAAAAATAAAATACATACTTGATTGGATTAGGACTTGACCTGTTCATTATTCAAAGTAGATTCCCTTTGCCTCCACGCCAGCCTCACTTAGCCCACTAGTTCTTTCCACTCCCAAAACAAACTCTGGATGCCTTCTTTGGAATTGGTGTTCACTCCGCCGTAGCCATTCTGCGCTATCTCGTTTCTACTCTGAAAACGGGAATCTTTCAATGGGCTCTTCAATTTGGAAATAACCAGAAGTCGCAAGGTGCCATGTCTTTTGAGTAGGGAGGTTGGCGAACGACTGCAATTTCATGTATTCGACAAGGAATGTCTGAATCAATTGCTCGATGAATGATTGGACATATGTTCGTGAGCAACTAATCAATGTTTTTTGCCCGTCCAGGAGATCTGGTCCTTTTGCGGCGAATTGCTTCATGGAGTCGCGGAGCATTCTTGTGAATTAGTACTCCTCTTGTCACTGTTTGTCCTCCGGTGCATACTCTGAGATGCAAAAGCAATTCCACGGATATTCAAAGAACACTGTTGCATTCACTATTGGCTTCTCACATCTGTCGCTCTTTTTTCGGCCTTGGGGATTTTGCCATGCCTCCTGGCAACGACTGTGCATTTTGTTCCTGGTCATTGAGCCCTTTAAACAGCCCGTGGACTGCATCTCCGAAGTTTACAATGATATTCTTTTCAGAAACTCAGGTATTTGAGTTCTTTTTCTTTTGGTTATTATTTATTTTATATATTTGTGTTATAATAGTGAGTATTATGATTAGTAAGTTATATATATATACTGAGTAATATTAGTAGTATATATAGTATATATAGTATATATATAGTCTGTGTAGTATAATATACATATAGTAATATAATATATTGTAAACTGAAATAGTTAAAATGTGGTTTCCTGGTTAGGTGAGAGAGAATTAACACATCGGAATTGAGACTGATTTCTGTGGCGGATGTGAGAGGAATTTGGTTATTATACATAGAGTACGTAATATATATACTAAGTATAGTACTATATATAATATAGGTGTGGTTTTGGTACAGCGTTTCGATTCTTAATGCCGAGTTTTTTTCACTTTAGTTTTTTTACGGTTTCATGTGTTAGATGGATCTGTGGCAGGATGCACTGCCGGATATGGGTATTTTAGTGTAGGTCTTATAATTGTTTGCATGCTCTGGTATGGGTGGCTGTTTCTTTGCTGAAATCGTTTTGGGAGAGTGTACGTAAAATATTGTTTTCAG